>CABFPE010000633.1:146572-161392 GCA_900660155.1 Hofstenia miamia | reverse complement strand
GCAAAAGATGTTGGGTCGTTAGAAGAATGCAAAGAAACATGTAAACTTATTATTACTTCCAAGCCCGAAAATCAGAGACAATCCACAATTATTGTTGACGAAATTTACATTCGGCCTTCTCTTCGTTATGTTGGAGGCAATGTATTAGGTAATGCATTTGCACCTATTCGTTGTTTTGTTTAATGCTGATTATAAAAATGGCATGTATTTTTGAAAATAATAATATTCTTCATAAATATGAGATGTGTGCATTTGTTTAAAACTAGGCTATTCTATTGATGATCCCATAATGTTGGCACGAACAGTTTTTTGTATAATGGTGTCTTTTATAAACAGCAGAGGCGCATTTATTGACTCGTAAACTCATTCCAGTATTAAAGAACACAGCTGATTTTCAATATCACCACATTTGTGATGTTATTAAGATTGTTAATGATAACGGAGGAACTGTTATTTCATTCTCAACAGACAATTTAAGGTTAAATAGAAAATGTTTGGCATTGTTTGGCAGTTCTCCTGAATCCCCTTGGTCTTCATTTAATCCTGTTAATGAGAACCAGCGATTTTTCACCCTTTTTGATCCAGTCCATTTAATCAAGAGTGTTTTGAATAATTGGTTAAATGAGCCAACAAAGACTCTTGAAGTTAATTTCAGAGTGTGTTTTAACATTTTTCAAAAGAATTAAATGCAATTGTCACTGAATTTTATAGTATTTATTACTTCAAATTTCTTATCATTCATCAAAATGCATTTAATTCATACATGTGCTTAAAGGGCAAGCATGTTTGTGGTAAATGGGATGACCTTAAGGAAGTTCTCAATGCAGATGCCATTATTAATTCTATTATTCGGGGGACATCTTTGACATTCAAAGTTCTCAATCCAAAGCCTTTGGAAAGGCAAAATGTTCGGCTATCATTAGCTGTATTTAACTGTAAAACAGTTGCTGCTTTGCGACAAGATGGATTCAATGAAACCGCGGAATTTGTGGAGCTATTCTATCACATGTGGACAATCTTGAATGTTTAATCTGAACAGGCAAGCATGCGATTTAATGACAAGTGGGCAGCAGTCATTCGAACCTCTAATGATGATAGACTTGAATTTTTGCAGAATTTGGGAAATGCTGTTATAGCAACACGAAATTCTTCGTTATCATTGTTTTACACATGTGCAATAGTTTTTCATTTTATTTGAAATTTTAATATTTGAGAAATTTTATGCCTATTCTGATTTTCTAACTATTGTACAAAATATGGACACTGCTAATGCAATTTGGCACACCCTACATGGAGTTTGCGATCTAGCAGTTCACTTATTAACTAAGTGCAATTTTTCCTATGTTTTGTTATCAAAATTTCAATCAGATCGTTTGGAAGGAGAGTTTGGTAGCATTCGGCAAATGAGTGGGGGTTCATATTTTATAGACATCTCTCAAGTCTTATCAAGTGTAAAAGTTCTAAGACTCAGCTTGCTATCGAAATTGGATATTTCCATTAACGAAGTGTTTAAAGATGTTTCTTTAAAATGTGAGTCTCCACCGGATATGGAAATCATTGAAACAATATTTGATGATGACAATTACTGCTTAACTAAGCAAGAACTTTCAACGCTTCTGTACATTGCTGGATATATATCTTTTAAGGTTACACTTTAGTAGCTTCATTTTGTATTGTTCTATGTTTAGCAAAATTTTGCGTCGGGCCCAGACACAATTGGAGAAATCTCGCATTTCACAGAATTCTTGTCAAATGGTAATTTACGAATTCCAACGTTGGAGCTGCTTTCCTTTACACAACGCTGCTATATTTATTTTAAGCGATGCAGACCACACTGCTCTACCTGCTGCAAAAAGGCTTCAATTTAATACATGAGTCTTATTTTTTTAAATTCTTTTCAACACAAGAAGTTATAAATAGACTTGTCATTGTATTTTTTAAAGGCAAAGTGTCCTGTTTTAATCATTCTTCTCATCCAAGTGGTTCAAATCAAGAGAGCAAGCAACGGAAGAGAAAATTAATTAAATTATTATGCTCTTATTTTAATTTTCTTATATATTTTGCAATTTAATGTCGGCCCACACATTTTTGACCACTCACTTAACCAGAGCTGCGTCCTGGTATATTTAGTATGTCCTTGAATTAACATTATAAAATGTTGTGATAATAATGTTTTAAAATACGCGAAAAACCACCAACTACAATCTTAATTATGATAATAATAAGCACAGCTAGAAAAACATTCTATTGCACACAAAATTGACGCCGATATATAATATTGTCACTTATTGCAAAGTAGGATTTTGGACATGTTTCATGAATGATTACATGGAAATCGATTTAATGCCAAAGTAGCCGCTTATAAACGAAATCGCATAAAAATTATTGAGAGTAGAACAAATGAATGCAAAATATCGCTATAGTAACCAAATTATATAGTAATTAAATATTTGAAAGGCGCTGGCAGAAACGTATTGAACGATTATAAGCTACGTTTAACGCAAAGAATGTCGAAAAACAACAACGGTCAATTGGAGATTAATGTAGAGTACTGTGGAAGTAGCTGAGGGTATGGAGGGCGATTTTCTCGCCTTAAAACTGATCTTACCTCCAAGTATGGCAACAAAATTGTAGTGACTGGACAATCGTCAGGCAAACAAGGCTGCTTTGAGGTGACATCTGGAAATGAAGTGCTGCATTCCAAGCATAAAGGCGACGGACATTTGGACCCAAATACTCAAACAGCAATGTTTACAAAAATTGATAAACTGCTCTAATTTTATGAACTGCTTTGCCATAGCGAATGAAGAAACACTTCTAAAGCAAACGCCGGAGTGAATCTGATCATTTATGGCATTTGTTGTTCAAAAAGTAGCATTTATCAAGGTGAATAAATATGTATCTTTTGTAATGTAAGTGATGTATTACCTACGTAAAATAAACCATTTCTGCTATAGCTTTCAACGATTGTATGTATTTGAATGCGATAGTGATGTGGTGCATCCGCCCATTAAAAAACACTTTCCTACTCGTCACCACACCAGGAAAATGAAATTTTCTTTGCTGCATTTGAATAATTTAAAAATGTGGAATGGATGGTTTTCCACGAAAATAATTATGCCCACACAGCAATAACAGCGAGTAGCGGTAGCAGCGGGTATTACTGGATATCCGCGGCTAATACCGAACTGGCTCATATCATTAGTATGTAGTATAACTATAAGCCTTTGAAAAAAAAATTTCAAACTTTTCATGAAATTTTTCAATTGTGATTATTGGTAGGAAATGCTACTTGTAATCTGGTAACATTTATAAATATAATCTTTCAAGTTAAAAATCAATTTAGTCCTCATCAATGGCATCTGGTAAATCTACAGCACCCGAATTTCTAGTTTCTTCATTGCACATGGTGCTTCCAGACATATTATATGTGCAATATTTACATGTTTATTTTCTGAAGAATTTATATATAATTACATACAGTATATCCTGGTATAGAAATTGAAACATCATTTGGTGAAGTATATATTAAACTAGCTTAAGAAGCCATTTCCGAACGCGATTTTTACACTCCTTCATATTATTGCTTCTAGTATGAGGAAACAATGTAGTCGAAGGTAACTCCACTCCAATTGTGATGGTAAAATTTCAAATGGAAAGTGCGGGTTTGGTAAATTCGATTCTGTAATTTAAATAAAAAACAAATGCCTATAAATCACCAAAAAAACAAGTTTTGAAAATAAATTTAAAAATACTTACAACACACGATTTTCTTCTTTTGACAATTACGTACTACCGTCGGAAATAATAAAACAAATACCGTATTATTGTAACAATAATTAAAAAAGGAATCTTGTAACCTAAAATAAAACATCAAAAAATAGGTAAGTGCTATCGCAAGAATATTTTCCGAAAAACGCATAAATTTAGTAGAATCACATTTATTGCCAAAAAATGCATTAGGAGCTATTGAATGTGCTTTAGGTCTTTGGCATTATAGTCCTTAAAATAAACATAACTATCAACCCATGCAGCAATGGAACATTCCAAAAATGTTCCAATATATCTTTACACTTTGGTTGTTAAAATATTAGTTGATTTAAGATTACAAATAATTGCATTTTTGCTAACTATAACTAGTAACCATTGATAATTATAAATATCATTACTTATAAAGAATTTCATTAAGCCTGATGAAGCAAGAAAAGTACAAAGTATAGTAATTGAGAGCAACTAAAAAATAATTCATAATTTGAATGACTACAGCGATTCTAAAAATTATTGCTACTGCTTTTAATTGATTTTTGAGATATTTGTAAAAAAATGTTGCTCATTTCCTGAAACATTCTCGAAACATTTTCTGTCACATAGTGACAACATTCCCACTGCCGCCATTTACCACATTCCAGATACATTCCTAGAATATTTAGGCAAAATTTCTTGCTTGTTGGGCAAATACCAACGGCTATTTAAGTCAAAATACGATGTGAAAGATGAAATGTAATTTACATTCGGACACTAAGGTGTATATTAATCTAGCCAAGTTCGTTTCATTGTACTGAAATAAAATTTAATCGACCATAGCGCATACAGCAGTGCGTCAGCACTACATAATATATAGTTCCTCATAAAATAATTACATGAAATATACCTGCCGAATTGAGGAAGAGATAATAATACTGTACGATGCTTGTAGTAACTACTTAATTTAAGGCTGAGATTTTTTCATGCATATATCTTGATCTTAGGCCCCTGGAAAAACACTATTCACTCAAAAAAACCTTTAAAACGCATTTATATTTTAAGCATAGAAAAAACTATTAGTGAAAAAAATTCAACGTATCACATTAAAATATTTCAATTCACGTTAATATCCCAAATAATGTGGAAGCAGGAATATATTTGTCAGTTTCTCCAGCTTTATTAATTGTAAATGACACAATAGATGTCACAAGGTCTTTTTTACTTTATATATTTAATATATATTTGAAAAGTGCAAATTCAAATATACTAGCATCATAAAAATAAGTAAAGTAGGAAGCTGTTGTATTTTCCATAGATTAACATCATATGAACTATTACTCTAAGTCTTACTAATGTGGAATGAAATTTTAGGAATACACTAGTTTTAATAACTGAACGTTTTGTACAAATCTATCAATATTCAAACATAATAATAAAGAATCTATTTTATAGAGGGTATTAAAGAACCGAAAAGGGCAACTGCTGCAAGAACTATTATTAATGCTTAGAAAGGCAAAATAGCAAGCCTCGACAGGTGTGATAAAGGCAGATTTGTACTGGGACGGGGACTACTACTTAATTTTCGGAAATTACAGAAACAACAATTCGCCTAAACCCATAGACTGATATTATTATTATTGAAAATAGTTCAAGCAGTGATGAAACGTAAATTGTTTATTTCTTTTACATTGTTGTTCTTTTGCAATAAAATTTTGCAATTGCATTTGATATACGGAACCAAGTAGGCAGACATCTCAAAATTCGTGAGATGGGATAGACAGTTTGAAATCCAGGTGGAGGGGATCGGAATGGGACAAAAATTCCCATTACCGTACAAGCCTGGATAAAAGCAAGATTGGGTATGCTAATCCACCATGTATAACATTCAACGTGTCATTTGACAGACTAAAATCAATTTTAAAATTGTAAGATTTTATAAAGCATTGTGGCAGTCGCCATTAAAAATGAAGTTCGTTCATCACCAGGAACCAGAACGTAACGCGTTGGATCAGCTAAATTCTTCAGAGAGGCGCGATTTTACAAATTATAGAGATTCGATATTCTTTCTACAAACAAGGGAGTATGATGATGACAACATTTTCTTTAGACATCTTCAAAGCTAGAGAAACTATCTGCAATTCGATCTTCGTTGAATAAACTGAAGTAGTTTTTAATCCATGCCAACCTAGGATTTGCCAAGAGACAAGTTCTCATTTTATTTAAAAGAAACTTTATTAAAAGATATGTTGACACATTTGACATTGGAAATCTACATATTTCATTCAACCCAAGTCCTGCCGTGGTTGCAAATATGTAACATATCACTGGCATTAGACAATATTAGACTGCCATTATTTTTTATCTAGACAGGTAAAATAGAAGTTAGTATCTCTTTAATTTTTACTTTTCCCCTCAAAATTACTAAAATAACTGAGTTTTTATGACATTTTCTTTGCCAACACAAACATGAGATAGTACATGTATTTGGAATTTATCATCATTAGAATCTATGTGTTCTGATTTATATGAAGAACATTTATAATGAAAATAGAAGACCATTCTTCTAATTTTTAATTTCGACACTGAATCAGTTAATATTCAAATCTTGGGTGTTTTTTTAACAGGCATGGTATATTTTTTACATTAACAAAGTTGTTGATGCTCATTATTGAGATATAAATAACTATCCAATAATGTTTCTCATTGGATTTAGCACAGGGATCGATTTAACACTGTTCTAGTATTAAAAATCTAAATGTAAATCTAAGAACAAATCCACAGTGTACTCATCCTAATGTGTGCAGCTACAGCTTAACTTTATTTTGGCCAAGCGACTATGGCTAAATGCAGGGAATTCACGCATAAGTAGGCAGACGAAAACGTTAAATTGATTCCCTTCATTCTGTACCGCAGCAGGAAGGGGTGTAGTACCAAAATTTTTAGATTAAGCTATTTATCTACCTCTTAAATTCTTATGGTTAATACTTAGCTACGCCTACTAAGGTTAGCAACTATGGCTACAGCTTTAATAAATCTTGATATAGAACCGGCAATGCTGCTCATTTTTGACTTCACATCTCTAACCCAATATAAACAAAATTTTCTAGGGTCGTCACTACTTGGTACATCTTGTTGACTAGACTTTAATATGACAAAGAAGTTATAAACAACTTTGTGGCACATTAAATATAGAAGGATGTTCAGCTAGTAGTATATCTAGCAGTATATGACATTTCTTAGAAATTCTAGGATGGTATATCTGTGATTGGCATTCATAAATTACCATATTTCCAATAATATCAATATCAATCCAGCTTCGAGGAACTGCTGCTTTCCAATTTTCTTGGCAATTTTCTCTAAAAGCAGATGGAATAATTTGAAATTCGATTTGCCATAATAGCTATAAATAGATTACAAATGTAGCTGAGGGTTAGCGTAGAAATAATATGTATTATGCATAGAAAAAACTAAACTATGGGAATTACGAGTCATTTTCACAGAGTTGGGAAATACTTTCCTGTATTCACATTGATTGAAACATTTTACTTGTCATATCCTTTACTAGAATAGTACATACTTGGACTGTATTGCCTTCTGTAGAGTTGCCAAAACTAACCATCCTATATTTCAAACAACAGTTATTTAATTAAGCTCTTTTGTCCTTGTCATTAATGAAGTTAGAAATAATGCTAATTGTCCTTTACTTTAGCATTGCTTTTAAAATTTCACTACAAGAACTGCAAACATTTGAAAGAAAAAATATTAATCAAGTGCACAGCACAAGTTCAAACACTTAAAAATCATATCAGGTTATGACTCATTGCAGTTGAGATTTTGATAGGCTTGAGATGGGAGTATCAGTGTCTATGTTATTATGTTAAAATCTGACAATATACTTAGATTACATGATGATTTTTTCTATTATTATGCAGTATTATACTAATTTATGTGTAGGCAGGGCCTTCTTATAAGAAGGCATTGGTGTAGGGAATACGAGAACGTAGGTAATATGAGACGACAAAAGTCAAACGTGTCCTGTCTGCAGTGGTTTTAAAGAAAGAGTTGTTTAAAGTGCCATATATTATTGCTATTACTATTTCTGATCATTTACAAAGTAACCATTTAATGAACAAGTCTATACTCCCTGAGAAATCTCACCGAATTGCCCAAGGTAAGAATTTGTAATGCTCAAAATATCCTTAAGTATAAATAATGGGTTTTCAGAGAATCTTGTAGTGAATTATAGTAATAAATGCTGTAAAATGCAAATTAGTAACAATATAATAATGCTGGATAACTAATGTTTAGGTCAATTGACCATTGTGCATAGTATAGTGCACATATCATATAGTGACCCTCAATTAGAACATCTACTCAATGTGTGTAGGCAGACTTGTCAACGAACCGAAATTTTCATGCTCGACTCGTTGTACTTTCGAGTATTTTCAGCTGTACAATGAGGCTTGCTTTTGCTCAATAATTTTTTTTAAAATATTGCACTCTTAAAATGTTTCACATAGCTCTTGCTGTTATTTAATAAATATTTTAAAACATGATCATAAAAAGGTATATTGAATGAAAAAATATGAAAAATCTGCATTAGTGTTCTGTGGCCAGGACAATTTTCTTGGCCGTAGTCGTCTGTTGGCTGTATTGCTTTAGCCGCAGCCGGNCGATAGCCGTGATTTTTTTGCCTTAGTCGGCGATTTTTTTTACTACTAAGTGAAATACTGCAATTTTCAAAGGAACGATTAAATCATGCTCATAGCTCGAAGAACTAAAGAAAATGGACCGAGTTGAAAAACAAATATACAAATAAAAATCATAAAAATAAATTATTCATCATAATGTTCCGAAATGAATCTTAGCCATGGCTGTGTCTACGGCCGGATAACATCAAAGCCCTGGCCGTGGTCACAATACACTAATTTGCATAAGAAAATTAAAAAGCAGAACAATAAATTTGCTTGGGTTATCTAAGGCTCATTTTGAGCTTGTTGTATATTAATTTTTATTTGATACATCAAAAATTCTTTGGTAAGATATTAAAAATTTTTAGAAACTTGGGTGAGGGGGGTGAGATTCCTTTTTGTTGGTTATATTCTTTAATATTTTCAAAGATTTTCGTGGGACTTCGCCCATCTTTGATCTTCAACTTGATCACTGCTGAGATTCTCCTCTCCACTTTCCAAAATCCTTCGTCCGCCCCTGATCATGATCATGCCATTCAATTTAATTTAAATGCAAATCAATTTTATCTCATTATAAGTGAAGCTTATTTATTTGGTTAAAATTTCAACATATTTTTGGTTCTGATGAAACCCAAACATCTTAGATGAATCACTTATTGATTGGCATTTGTATTTCCCACAACCTGTATTTTTCTCAACAACCCCCTAAGATTTAGGTTGAAAATGAAACAGTTTCTTATTACATTACTGTGTGGAGAACAAGAGTCTATCTAAATTAGACGGCATTAAGCCTGTTTCTAATTAAGTAAGCAAATGTTAGCTATTTATATGGTACATGGATACATAAAACAATTTACTGAAAACATTGGTAAAACATAATATAAATCTGTATTCCTGTTTATGCAAATTAGGAAAATTAACTTAATGGATTTGTATTCCCTACTCTTACCCTATCATATGTAGTATTATTAGTAAAATATTATTGCTTTTGAGGAAATAAACTTTTCATATACTTCAACTTTAAAGAAACCTGTTGGGAAATTTCTAAAAATATTAGGCTTGACCAACAGTTGCTGAAGTTGGTGAAGATTCAAAGAAAAAATAAAACTGCTAAGTAATGATAAATCTTGTTTTTTGTAATTCCACTTGTTTGAGTTAAGCAATAATTGTTAAATATTTAGGGATTTGTGTCAATATCCTTTATTGAAATTTGTAAGCGTTGGTAGTTCTTCTGAACATTGGCGTCACTGAGGAGTACGTTGACACCGGGTAGCTAATTGGCAATAAAATTTTTGTTTTCCAAAAATAGAAATAAAGTTCATTATTGACAACTTAAACAAATTTAGGCCCCTAGTTTGGAATTTAGAGCCCTTTGCGGCCCCAACATATCAAAATAGCAAAATAATTATATAAATAGCGACAAATTGAGGCACTACATTTTTGAAAAACATCGTTAATAAACAATTTTAGACAATTTTGGAGGCTCAATCGTTATGCAGGTACAAAATATTTAGAGAAAGTGTATCTTGTGCACCCCACAACAGTTACTGAAAACTTAAAAATTGGGGGAGGAGGGGCATTGACATTTTGCACCGGCCCCCAAATTTACAAAGACGCCACTGCTTCTGAGTCAGATTTGAGTTAATACATTTTTGCTTTTTGGTTCATAAATTTCTTAAGTCAACAAATTGTCTGTAAGTTCGCAATTTCATGTAAATATTATTCTATAAATTTTACAAGGCGTCCGAAAAGTCAATGTGAACGGAAGAAAAGATTTTCTCAGAGTTGTACTTTGACATAAAAAAGAGTGTGCTATGGCATATGCCAATGTGATGAGATGGGAATAGGACCGATTTTCATAACTCGATGGTGGAAGTGGAACAGAAATTTAAAGCACTCATTTTCAAAAAAATTCAAGTGTCCCATACAACAAAGGATCATCAAGGAGCTTCAAAACTGGGAAAGCTAGGAGTCACATCAAGAAATCTTGCAATAATGTTCAAGGAAAACCTGCAATTTCCCAAACTTCAAATTGTTGCAAAATGTCACCTGTCAACACCAATTTCTTCTTTAGTCAAACGGGAATTATCATTGCTAAGAATCGAAGAAAGCAAAAAACAGAGTAGTGCTTTTTTGATATACGTAATAGATGCTGATAAAACCACCCGCTGATATTATTATTGAAGAATGTTCGCCGCATTGATGAAGGTTGAAGTTTTTATTTGCCTTTACCTCTTTATTCGTTTTCAATTGAAATTTTACAATTTCTTTTGACATATGGAAAAAAGTGAGACGAGACGGGATTTCAAAATTTGTTGGACAGGGTGCAACGAGTTTGAAATGCAGACGAGATGAGTGGGGCGAAAATCTACGGTCTAAGTACAAGCCCGGATTTTCCAAAAAATCCACCGAGCTATGGAGCTTCAAGCTGCGATAATCACTATAAATGAGCAAATTTCTTCCCAAAATTTGAAAATGGTATATTGTCGAGTATGCAAAAACGTTTAAAGCTTGTCTATAAATCAAATCCTGACATTTCCAGCATCCTTTGTAAAGCGTTGTAAATTTCTCTGTAATTTTACTGTACAGTAATTTTTCGGAAACACTGTATGTTTAAATAAAAATACAATGTAAAATTTTAAAGCAAATATATTTATTGGTGAGCACGATAAAAAGCGGTTTCTCATACTAGGAGGAATGCTAAGCGTTAAAATTCACTGATTCTTGCAATACTATCCGTGTGTCGATGATACATAAATAGAAGCATACCTTTATGATCTTATCTACACAATAGATTATGATCTGTTGAATTTACAATTACATGGAAATTCATGTATAGAAACGCGTTAGAGTGCAATTATTAAATGCGCTAAGGAAAATTATTGTCATTATAATTAAAAACGGAATTTCAAAGAAAATCTTAACAAATTTCAGAAGTGAAATCACAGATATATTCTTTGAAAAAGCATAAATTTCAAGACAACTTTTTCAGTACAAAACATGCCAACATATAATACAATTACTTGAGGCTTTGGTATTTTAACTCAAATTACGATGTGAATGTAATTTACATTCGGACACTAAGCTGTAGATTAAGTTGGCCAATTTAGTTTCAATTTGCCAATAAGCAGTGGGATACTTTATAGCATACAGTACCGCGGCAATAACTCTACTTAAATAAAATTTAATCGCCAATAGCGCATACAGCAGTGCGTCAGCATTGCAAAACTAATATTTTTGCATTAAAATAATGATAAATAGTGACAAGTTGAATTTAAGGTAGGATACC
Organism: Hofstenia miamia; assembly: GCA_900660155.1. Classification (NCBI taxonomy): domain Eukaryota; kingdom Metazoa; phylum Xenacoelomorpha; order Acoela; family Hofsteniidae; genus Hofstenia; species Hofstenia miamia. The sequence goes on along the minus strand of CABFPE010000633.1, from coordinate 149,668 downwards.
AATAATATTGTATGATGCTCGTAGGCTTGTATTAACTACTTAATGCATGTTGTGTACTTCGACAATTGATGTACTTGTCAAGAAAGACCAAAACGTTTAGCAGCTTTTTGGTAACGGCATTTGAGGTGTAAAGATTACAATGTAATAAAAGAAACGATTATATTATTGTCACAATAATAATAATAATAATAATAATAATAATAATAATAATAATAATAATAATGTGTTATCATGCTGAAATTAACAAAGTATTTATAACGTGTCTTAGGCAGGGCACTATGTGTTGTTCTCTATATTCAGATTACTGTACCAGCGCATTGCTGCCCTCTGTTAGTAGTGGTGTGTACCATAACGCGTTACATCTCCTCTTCTTAAGAAATTTTGCAATCTGCTTCAGAGTCTGTAATCTCCAATGTTTACGAATCTTTCAACTTTTCGACGTATTCTCCTTCGACGCTTATCCTGCATACTATCTTCCTACTTTTGACGGTTTTCTTGAGCTCTTTTGCTTGTATAAGATGGAGTATTGAGGTGACACAATGGTACAGATTCTTCTTTCTCATTCGTCTCATCATCTTAATCATCTGACTCGTAGTAGTTTCCCGGATTGTCATGTTCAATCTAATTTTCAAAAAAACTATGTATGTGGCGTCTGTTTCGTTGAATTACTACACCTCAACCTGATTTTAGGAAATAGGATCGTGGTTCATCTGTTTCCGAATTACTATGGCAGATGAATTCAGGTTCTTGACATACATTCTGCTACCATCTGGAATATTATATAGTAGTTTGCAATTCTTATCATAGTAGTGCTTCTGTTTCTGGGACTTACTAACATTGAGGCTAGTCATTTTTAGTGGCAACTGGCTGAGGGTTTCAGAACTTTTTGATTTGTTGGTATAGATCAGTTGCGCTGGAGAATACTGTGTGTCTTCCAGAGGCGTGTTACTATAATGAAGAAAATCCGATGTTAATGTTGCTGTATTTTATGTAAATTCTTTTAATAATGGAAACAGCGTTTTCCGCCAATACATTTGACTGTGGGTATCGCGGACTTGAGTGAACGAATCTGAATCCAAGCTGTCATCCGATGTCACAGATGTTTTTTGCGGGGAAGGTGTGTGCTCTGCAACGATTCTCTCTGGTATACCATGACAAGCAAACAGTAAGTATAACTTCGCGATCATAGTTTTTGAGCATTTGTTTGTAATCCGGTAGGTATTTATAAATCTTGAATAGTAATCGATTGCTACTAAGAAGCTTTCTCCATCTATGTCTGCTATATCAAGTCAAATTTTTTGAAATTGAAAAGTTGGATGTTCGTGTGGACACATGGGTTCTTTGCAAAGAGCGTATCTATGTTGTATGCACATTGAACAGTATTTAACGAGTTTTTCTATGGAGTAGGAGATTCTGGGCCAAAATAGTGACTGCAGCGTAAGCTGCTTTGTTTTTTGAATGCCCAAATGTGTCGAATGAAGGCTTTTCAGGATATGCATCTGTGTATGTTTGGGTATTACTATCTTTGTTTGAAACATGACCAATTCCTTTAAGACATTTAGTTCGTTCTGAATCTTGTAGTATGGTCTTGCATCCAATGAGATATTCTTACTGTCGTCCTGCCAACCATTCCTGATATGTTGCTATATCACTCTTGCTTAATTTTGGCAAGCCGAACACTGTCCAATTTATCTCCTAAAGATGTGATGAATTGATGCACAGCTAATACAATCTTTTCTTCTACGTTGCTTTTTTGTAAAGGTGTTATCTGAATCCTGGACAGAGTGTCAGCAAAAACCATCTGATTTCCGGGTTTGTATACTATTTTTAAGTTCAGATATTTCTGTAGAATACCAATTGGTTATAAATTTCGATTGCAAGACTTCTAGAGGCTTGTGGTCTGGTTCAATAGTTATGTGGCGACCATATACGTATTGGTTGAAGTGAGTGCATCCATAAGCAATAGCTACCAATTCTTTCTTGATCTAAGAATAGTTCTTTTCTGCCGCTGACAGGGACTTAGCTGTATATGCACATGGTTGTGAATCTTGAAATAAGCAAGCATCAGGACCGAATTGAGAAGCATCAACTTGTATACATAAGATTTGCTAATATCAAAGTGTCTAAGAGCTGGTTCTTCAATCAGTATCTCTATCATTCTTTTAATAGCTTCATCATGCTGTAGTTGCCATACAAATGAGGGTGTTATTCTTCAAAAGACCTCTCAGAGTGTGTGTTAGGGACGTTATGTTGGGAATGAATGGTGATAAGAAGTTGATCATTGTAAGTATTAGCCTTAAGCTCTTCTTGTCTGTAGGGATGGGTAGGTTTTTAATTACTTCAATCTTGGCGGGATCTGGGTGAAACCTGCTTTCATCAATTACATATCCCCACTTATAATGATCATCATCTATGTAAAGTTTATCGTAATACTTGAGATTGGTGGTTTGATGTCACCCGCTTCTCACTGTTAAAAACTTATTTTTTGAAAATCCCTATATTTATATACCTTCTTGCCTTTTACTTTTTTGGATTCAGAAGTATTGTTACAAAATTTGAAGGAATTTCATTGACACAGTCTCTCGCTAGACGAATTTTCTTAACAACATTTTCACTAAATGTACCTATTTACATATTTACTCATTCCATGGAGTAATACTGCAAGTATTTTTGGAGTTATATGTAATCCTAGAGCTAAGTAACTTTCTGAAAAATTTGAAAAATTTTTCAATGTGATTATACAAGACAAATGATCAAATACCTTTACTAAAAGAATGGTTTCATGTAGGGTCCGGCGGTATACCCATACCGCGGTATTTTGACAATACCGAAAATTACCGATACCGCGGTATCTTGTCTAAAACATTGATCGTTGCTTTATTTAAAATTAAGCTATGTGTATTGTGTGCAAGCAAGCAGGTCAATGCTTGCTGTATGGCAAAACCGAGCTATTTACAGATTTTTTCTTAAAAAAACAGCTATACAAAATTTACCCATTCGGATTAAAGGCAAAAATAGAAGTTATGAAATTAAAATCCTTTTAATTTTTCCCCAAGGGAAAAAGATCCATTGCATAAGCTTTATATATATATATAT
>CABFPE010000633.1:102960-119288 GCA_900660155.1 Hofstenia miamia | reverse complement strand
ATAATAATAATAGCAAAAATTTATTTTAAACCTTTGTACATTACAAAAAAGAAAGTATAAAAAAGCTTATTATATATATATATATATATATATATATATATGTATATTAAGGTTTTACTTAGAGTATCTGGAATTTCATTATTTTGCCTTCTATTTGTCTAAGAATTACATAGAATATAGAGTTAAAATCGAATGGAATGAAAAAATTCAAAGTTTAGATAATCCGAAATTTTAATTTTAATTTTATTTTTTTTTAATTATGGATACCTTATGTATAGCATGTAGAAATTGCAGAATAATAAACACCGACCAATCTAAAAATTCCTAAAAATTTTTTAAATGGAAAGCGACATGTATACCTATTTTAGCAAAATATGATTTTTTTTGGAAAAGTCCAAAATTACAAAAAACTGCTTAGTGTAAAAATAAAAATGGTGTGAGGAGGTACCTATGTAAATGACCAATATATATATATATATATATATATATATATATATATATAGGAAATATGTTGTACTTTAGCTAAGTTTTTGTACACAACTCTCTTTTTTGGAAAATCAATTTTGTTCATTTTGAATATTTCAAGGTCATGCAATGAAAATGGACTGCGTGAAGGCCGCCAACGTTGAGATACGTAAGTTATAATAGGCAATATGAAGCTTTTAAGTACTCTTAGTTTTATATAAAATGGTTTCCACGAATGAATATTTCTTTAAACATCAAACAAATTTTTAACAGATTTATGTACATTTATTTTAGGGAATTATATTTGTACTATAGCAATGTCGTTTATTCAAGAACATCATTCTTCGGTGATGTTTTTGCGTTCAATACCTATATTTATAGCCAATTTTAAGTATAAAAAAATTACTTAGGATCAGTAACATAAGACACAAGTTCATTACGCAAAAGTAAAAAACCGACAATGCAATTTGCATATAGTTGTTGATGATTTAGAGCATTGAGTTATGATAAATTCGTACATCAATTATGCTATCAATCCTTGCAAGAAACTCGTAGTTATTTTCTTGGAGGAAAAATGTAATTTAACTTTTTTTTTTCAGACATTAACAACAAAAATAAGTATTCATATTTGAGGTTATCTGAGCATAAGTGTTATCTTAGACTGTTATATAATCATATTTCCACATTTTGTCATCGAGAGTAGGATAAAATATAATTAGCAAATTGACTTTTACAAACTACAGCATTGTTTACTAGATCTATGCCGTTGAGAATCCAACAGGTAGTTTGCTCAACGCTTCATTCAAAGTGGCCATATCGCTAAGCAGATGTGCAGACATTTTTGAAAGTTGTTCATGCGATTCGATTATTTCAATGCCCTGTGTGAATGGGTCATAATAGAGAGTGAAGGGTTTGGGTATCTTCGCACTAAACGTCTTCAATTTATTCTTAGCATCACGAAAATCCTCTGTTACAAAATAAACTGGCTGGTATTTTGTAATGGGATATTTTGTTGTGCTTACAACGTCTGCATCAAAATCTTTTATTTCTGGCTCATCGCTCAATGCATATTGAAGCTCACCAAATGAGCTTAGTATCCCAGCACCAAAAACTTTATTTTGATTATTTTGTCTGCAAAGCCCAAATTCCACAGTAAACCAAAATAGTGTGGCTAAACAAAATGCAAGTAAATATTTATTGTGCTATATTACAATTCAGTTTTGATGCCAAAAGTGTATAATAAATTACAGTAAGTAACTGAACTAAATTCAGGTCAAATATTGGAACTAGAAACAATTATTTAAAATTAATCTTACAGTACCATATAAAATCATTAGTAAGTTTCCATTAAAAAAGTTCTGCATCTCTCATAGAAACAATTATTCATTGGCAAATATTGTAAATAATCAAGATTAGTGCATGAAATATGTGTTGATCAACAAATTTGTTCTGTAGAAATAATGTTACAATGAGAAATTCATATAGTAATAAAAATTTGAATTCTGTGGAAATAACTAAATAGTCATACCTAATTTTTCAATCCATTCATCACTTGCCCCAAGTGAAGCTAGTCCAATTTCTTGACAAAAATTTGCAAAGTCTGGATCTGCAAGAAGTGGGGCATGTCCAATTAATTCATGGCAAACATCGGGTTCTGGTGTATACAGAGGCTTTGATTGGTGACGAATGTATTGCGTCGAGTGGAATACGCGAAATGCAAAACCTGCAAGAAAATCGCGGGATGACAGAAGACCAGCAACTGGTCGTAATGTGAACCCGGTGCAAGATTTTAGAAAATCCGAAACATCTTGAAGTTGTGGAATATTTTCGGGACAATATCCGCAATTTTCAATTAGTAGAGGAAAAACGTGATTAAATTCCTTACATGCATGAGTAGGATAAAGTTCAACCAACTTATTAAACATTGTGCGCCACGTTGCCTTCTCTTCGTCTGTATACTCAACGTATGGGATTGGTTGGCCAGTTCTATAATTATAAGCAATGTCAGCGAATTCTTTGCGTCTGGCTCTGTAGACATCATCTGTAAATCCGGGATGATCACAATCCAGTTCAGCACCATAAGATAAGATTCGATGAGCAAACTCATCTAAATCTTTAAGACTTCTCGGAAACCATGGAACGGAATCATCATCGGAGATAGATGATCCTCGTGTAAGAACTTGTACTGTGGAACACATCTTTTCCAATTCAACCAAGGCTGCTTTGAAGTTTTTTGCGTTCGCTGAACAGCCTGTTGTAACAAGGAAATCCCATTCGTCTGGGATTCTTTTTGCCGGACGACTTTCAATGTGCGTTAAGGTTATCGAGTGATTCTCGAACATTTGTAGACTGGCTGATAGAGCACCTACGCGTTCCTTCATCGAAAATATTATTGTCGTTGCTGTATCAGACGAACTATAACTCTTCTTTCTTTTCGAGACATGCTTTGCTGGCTTTGAGCATTCAATATTAGCGTCCATCTTGCTGAAAACCTAACTCAAAATTAACTACAATTTTGATGTCGTTTTATATTTACTCAGTAATTATTTCATTAGAATATTTAGAAAGTTTATCATGATTATCATGGCGCGTGACGTCTTATTATCATTAGTACTGATTACAAACACTGAACAAACAGTCTCTGTCATTTTGTTTAAAATTATAATGAATTTTATAATTTGAAATGTTTTTGATCAATGAAATGACATCTGCAAATTTATGTGAACTGTGGGTTGACGTTTGTATGATTGCAAATACCAGACTTCAGCAATGGGACAAGACTTTTCTGTCTCATGTCTAACCCATTCAACGAATAAGGTTTACTGTATCTCCTCATTGTCTCATAATTGTCCCATAAGCCATTTGTATTCCAGAGACTGCTCCATTTTTTTGAATTAAATATGTATTTTGAAAGAAAAAACTGTCATTTTGTGATACTGAATAAATTGATAAATGCTGAACAAATGATCAAATACAATTTTTCTTATTCATTTTATAGATGTTTTTGATCTTCTTTCAGCAACTTTTTTATTAAATTTGAATTTAATTATGGCATTAGGTTTTAATAAACTCGTAATAAACATTGATTTGCTACTAGTGAAAGAATGACTAACCCTTGTTATATTTCTTTTGATAAATGAACCACGTGAAGCTTAAATTTTAAAAAATGACAAAAACATTAAACGGCGAGGAAAGTGTTGGGGTACGAAAGCATGAAAGAATTTTTTGAGCCAATTCCCACATATTCGACTTGCGGATATAAAGCTGTAAAAATGAATTAAATGCATTGATAAATTCTTCAATGATGGGATGTGGGGTGGTGGTTTCGGAAACGCTTGGACTATTTAGCCAAATTATGAAACAGAGAACAAGTTTAACTCTTTTCCGATTGACATACTTGATCTCACAGCAGTTAAAATTTTCACTGGCGTCGCAATAGAATTGTAAGTGAAACAAATAGTTTTAATAAATTCGCCAAATTTAGAAGTTTGTAATGTTACTTGAAATATGACAGAAAACCTGAATTAATGCGTACATTTGAGCAAGATGTTGTAATATTGTCAGTTTTGTGCTGTCTTTCTGTGAACGGTAATGGCTTTGCGCAGGTGTACTCGGGTGACTTTTAAGTTACGAACCGTATTCTCCAACATTTTCTAAAAAGTTTGTTGAAGCCTACAGGGGAATTTGGAAATTTTTGCATACGAACACATCTTTGGGTAAATTTGCTAAAAGTCAATAGTAAACATTGTGCTAAAAATTATTCCTATGCCCTAAATACGCACATATTCAATGAAGTATTCGATTTTCGAGAAGCTCGCAATTCAAATAATACTGAATTCCTAAAGCCAGTGACACAAAAACTAACATCAATCATTTCGTCTTCTGTGAATAGACCACCCAAACTCTAGTCATGCACCATTAATAAGACAAATGTTTTGAAGAAACATTTACAGATCTTATTAAATTACTAGGTTAACTAGAGTTAAAATAGGCTTCAGATACACTAAACCGTGCAGATCAACGTCTTCCACACTTGGAATTTGCCGACTATCTGTAATATGAAAATATGATCCACCTGATATATCTTCCACCCAGTGCTTTCTAAGTTAAAATAATATATTGAAAAATGAATGCTTGTAATCTAAAACACCATGCATAATCCAATGAATGCAATCAATTTTAAATAACGTTGAAATTTACAATCTAATTTGATCTCTGTTTCAAGCTCACAAAACTAAACTGGCTTATTTTTTGTATTTCAAGCCAATTTCATGTGTGCAACTGCTGAGGCAAATTCCCATAACAGAGTAAAAATCTAATCGAAAATTCATTGCTTGTCATGTCCTTCAAATTTAGCACAAAACAGTATTACTGATGCGTTCATGATTTGTTTGAATTTCAGAGTTCTCCCTTTTTGTGCCTATATCTGCAAACTCTATTCACTTAGAAATCTGAAATATTGATTATAATCTGTTCTTCTTTGATTGAATAAAACTGCCCCTCTTCGATAATGAGGCGTAAATCCAATTGGAAATTAAAATAAATTTTCTTAAGACATAAAGCTTCATATATAATCCAAAAATTTTTTTAGCGAAAGAGGACTATTTACAATCTTAAAAAATAAATTTAGATGGTCGAAATTAATATTACGAAGGTAATTGATCCAATGTATCACGATTGTCAGTTAAGTACTCATTGTGTGAGAGCTTAAATGATTAAAACTACTGCAACTGTTACAGGCTAATGAAAATTATCCAGCATGGCATAGTTCAAGCTAATCAGAATAATCTAGTAGAGGCATGAAAACACTAGTATTACTTTTTTGTGTGCTTGTATTTGACATTTCTTGAGTACATGTGTATCACTCCTTAAGAATACTGAAATTCAAGCGAATCTGAAGAAGTAAACATTGCAGTATAAAAAAAGCAGAAACGCCATCATAACTTTAATTGAAATCATTAGACAAATGTTTGGTAGTGAAATAGAAGGTTTTCTCACTTATAGAAATACGAATCACGAGTTAGATTTCAGTAAAAAAAATATATTTTGAAATGAATTAACAAATAGTTCATTAAATTTTCCTCACACTTCAAAAATTGGCATAAATCTCTTCTTATTTTCAGTCACTCAAACTATTTGAGAAGCTTGGAAATGAATGTCATTTGTTATTATTTTAGAATTCAAAACACTTGCAGTAAGCTCTATAAGTAAAAAATTCCACAATTTGAGCTTATTTCGATTATTATTAAATAAAATTTATTCATTTTTATATGACATCAAATAACTCCTAAAAAGATTGAAACTGCTTGGGAAACTTTGTCATCTATGCCCACCGATTGGGGAGCAGTGGCTATTAGAGGACTTTCCGACACAAAGGGTGTCGTAAAGATAATATATTTTCACTAAATACAAATGTAAAGGCCAAATATGAATTATATCAAGTTAATGTATTGAAATAACGAATTAAATAATAATGCAAAGTACAAAAATGTTTCTGCAAAACTATTATTATTTTTTTTCCAGAACAAATAGTTTAGGAATAACCAATAAAATTTAAGTAAAAAATTAGAATTGTTGTAAAATCCGTTTCAAGTATTGACCAGTGAAAGTAATTATCATAATGTGATTTTCATTTTTGTGATCTTCTTCAAGGACACTCAAAGTTTATCCGATATTTTATGTTTACTTGCTTTTATATAAATTATTTTTATTCTCATAATTACATTGTATAATAAAAAATTTCTCGTCTGCAAGAAAAATACTAATGATTGAAAAAAAACAAGCATTTATTGCATTACATGGTAGATTCATTCCAGAAAACAGAAGATGCTAGCAAACACTGTTATCGAAAGCTTTTTTCATTGCTTCTGCAATCAATTTGAATGGATATTTTACTTATCAGGTCTCATGTTGACATGCCTCAATTTTGCTTGGCACCGTCGGCAGCTAAAATCAACGTTATTACCACAATTAGAGGTCTGTGGTACTGGTACTGTCCCGGTTCAGTCGGCACGGTATCGGATTAAAAAAGTGTGGTACTGTTAGCATTAGGTTTTTAAAAATCCTAAACATTGCTAGGACTTTAGTGGTTCGATCTTATTTGGATATTTAAGTTTTTGAGGCTACATCAGAGCGATCATTTAGCTTTGCTGGGCTAACAATAATGGATTGAAGAAAAGGCCTAGATCATTACAATGCTAATGAACTTTGGATTTTGAGAAATAGATAGATTATATAATATATAAAATTTTATATATATATATAAAATATATAGCCGAAAAGTATATTTTGAAAAATTCATTTGAATTCATAAATGACTTAAGCAAATTTTATGAAGATAATCGAATATGTAATAATTTCTCAGTAAGCTTGGATGTTAAGAGTTTATTTACAAACATTCCTGTAAGGAAAACAATTGACCATTTGTTTTCATTAATTCCATCTAATGATATTGAAATATGCAAAGAAACTTTAAAGTAACTACTTGAAATGGTTTGTTTTAACAACTCATTTATATTTAATAACAGAATATATCAACAAATAGAAGGTATGTCGATGGGTTCGCCTCTTGGACCAACTATGGCAAAATTTGAAATGAACATCTTTGAGAACAGATTCAAAGAAGATCAATTTTTATTTTATAAGAAATAAAGTCTTTGGGGAGATAATATCTTTGCAATATTTGAGGATAAAGAAAAAGCAAACAAATTTTTTAACCAATTAAATCTAGAAATGAAGAAATAAAATTTACATGCGAGTTTGAAGACAAGAATAAACTCGTTTTCTTAAACACTGAAATTGAAAATAAAAATTTGAATTTTGAATCAAGAAAACGAATACAGGACTATACATCTCTTTTACATCATATTGCCACAAGATATATAGTTAACACCATTAAGGCAAATTGCCTCAGAATTATAAAACCATCATCTAATTATAAACTTATCACGTCTGCATTTGATCAAGTTCTTGAATTATTTTCTAAAATTAATTAAGGACCTTGTTTCAAAGTGTTTATTACATCCATTGAAATCTATTAAGGCAGTGAACCTTCAAATTAAAGAAATTTATTGGAAGTTACCATACATTCAATACCAAGTTACCCCGCTGATAAAAAAATTGAAGATCATTAATAAGAAACTGAAAAATTTTAGGATACAACCAATTTTTGAATCATACAAAACAGAATATATATTTAAGAATAAAGATAGAATTCCAAAAGAACTTGTTTCATCAATTGTCTAGATATAAATGTGACAATTGCAATAAATTGTACCTGTACATTGGTGAAACAGATCAACAATTCGGAAAGAGAATACAAGAACATTTAAGTGGACATTTAAACACAGAAATCAACATCCTCACGAACTTAAAGACCATAATTTTGACATCATAATAAGAACAAAGAACACCAAAATAGCAGAAGCAAAAATACTAAAGAAAAAGATCATAATTATATATTAAACAAGCAAGTTAATTACATCAAAAGAACTTATTTATTTTAGTTAAAGCATGTATATATGATTTTTTCATTATTTAGTGTAGCATTTTTGTAAAGTTTTATTTGCCGCAATATTATATTCTGACGATAACCTATAAGTGGTTGAAATGCATCAACAAATGCTTATAGACTAAATGAATTTATATAGCATATTTCTAGATTATATTGTGTCTTCTCGTCCTTTTTAACGTTTTCATGCACCGTACTATGGGACGAAATGATACCGGTAATAGGATTTACATTATTATTATGGTACTAAAAAATTTTTAGCAGTGCGGCCATAGATAACTAAATATTTATATTTAGTTATTTATGGTGTGGTGCCGGATAGACCGGGATAGGATTTCTGTGGTACCGCTGAGCTCTAGCTAATATATATGAATCCACTGAAACTCTTCCAGGAATTGAAATAGATCCAGAATTATAATATTGGGTTTTGTATACTGTGTACAACCATTATTTTTTTCGTGAGTTTTAATTTTTCAATAGAATGACAATGTTGGCGCTTTATGAAATTTACAATGAATGTTAAATAAATCTCGATTTTTTGGACATTGTCAGGACAAATTTTGTATTTCTGATTAATGAGCATGAAGGTATTTTTAAAAAATTTAGCAGGTATGTATATTCATTCGCCATAAAGTGAGTATGAAAGGGCATTTTTTGTAAAATTTTACTGGGTGGGCAAAAGGCTAAAATGAAATATTTATTCAACAAAACTTGTTTTTATCGACCTCTGCTTTGCACAACCGATATTTGTTGCCTTGATCACTGAAGTTTAGTCTTATTACAGTTGACAAGCAAACAAGTGATTCACTAAAAATAATAGAAAGAGAAATGACATATTTATTGCTGTCACTATTTTACTTAACTAAATTTATAGGTTCATTTCCAAAAAAATAGTACAAATCCTTAGTAATCATGGGATTTCACTGGGGGGCAATCTAAGATACTGAGTCGGCAATTGCCCACCCAGTTTCTATGTTAAAAAATCCCCTGGAACATGACCCTCCCTATTATTATAGGAATAATTTGTTATGCTGTTCTTAAATATCGTGTTGACAAATTGCATTATATATAAAGGAAAATTTCACTATTGTTGGGCAGTAAAATGTTTACTTTTTAATGCTCTCATTGATGCTCACAGATGCTCCAAAATCTAAATAATGAGTTTATGTGATAAAATCTGTCAATTAAAGTCCATTACAATTATTATCTTTCAAATTTACACTTATGTTTTGATTGTAAGCTTGATAAGTTTGAAAGACATGCAAGAAAGTCATTAAATATATACCACAAAACAACCTCCGATTCCTTGTCTTCGCATACTTTATTGTATCCTGCTGATGTTAAAAAATATTTTTCTGCAAAGTAATAATTTGTAATTTTTTGCACTTAAATGATAAAATGATAAAAAATTAATTAGATTAATTAATATATGCTTTCTATAATAGTTAAGTTCATTGTAATAATTATGCTAAAAATAATAGAATTTTTAAGTTTAAATATAGACAAAAATATCGCAAAACTGATTGAATTTTGCAAGGAATTTTATTTGATATATTGAAAGTGAAAAAAGTGATCAAATATAACTGTGTAACGTGCATGAAAATTTGAGTTTTCAACTTTTAATATATTTTCCTAATAAAATTGTGCAATATACTGCCCAGTGGCAGATCTATGACAATTTACAATTATGTATGCTGGTCAGAAACAGGGCACAGTGCTGATGATAAATCTATGTTCCCTTTGAATTATCTTAAGCACTTTAGTTTTGCAGTGGGCACACGCATTGCATTAGCGTCAAATATTAGCGACTTAATGGGATTTTAGGAGAAAAACAAAATGATATGTTCTAAAGGATATCATGATTTTTCTATATACTTGGTGTACTTTGCATTATTTTACCTCATCAATCATTAAGAATTTGCATCTTGCAATGTTATTTATAAAATCTTTAGAGTAAATTTGGCTAGATTGAAGGTGGGTTCGATGATTCCAGGTGAGATTTTCAAAAGCTTTTTAGGTTTGGGTTTAAAATATATATACACTTTGACTAAAATAATTGCAGAAATGAACAAACTAAATGTACTTGTACTCATAGGAGAAAAAACTTAAAATATTGTCAATTTTTGTCAATAAAGAATTCGAAGAAACTACAAAATTTATGAAAAACATGTTTTTTCTCTGTAATTATATTTGTGTATTCTACGAAGTTTCAGATAGTAATTGAATTTTTCTAGTAAGTTATTTTTTGGATTTCACATAAATTCTGAAAGGAATTCAAGTTAACTAGTGAATTATTTTTATGAATTCTACTAATATATTTTTCTGTAGATTACACAAAAAAACGATTTATTAAGAACGTTAAAACTTTAGGTGCAATAACAAAATGGAAAATTTAATTTACTCCATTTTTATGTGTCTCTATGTTCTACGTTAAAATGTATGTAATTTGTTCATTTTGAAAAAAACATCGCTAATATTGTTTGTAAGGGAGTACAACCTTACTCCTCCTACCTTATTAGCAGTATCCCTGATCAGAATATGTACTTTGTTAATTGTTAGGCAAATTGTAGAAAACAATGCATTATACTGTAAATCTTAAAATCGGTAATAAATACACAACCCGCTTTTCACTTATGCTTCGTTGATGGTAGATTTTTATTAATGCAAAATATTAGTAGTAACAGGATTTTTCTTATTAATATATCGGTAAATATGCGGCAAGCTGGTAATTTTAACACTTGCGCTTTGCTTGACAAAGACGTGGCGAGTAAACATATAGAACAAACATTTGTTTTCATTTTAATATTCAAACATCAACTTTTAATTTTATGGATAATTTTTTCCAAAAAATTTGTTAAAAAGTAAAGTTTTCAAAAATAAACGGCCTATGGGTTGCAATAAGTCTATTTTGCATATATTTAGTATACCAACAAAAGTATGCTATTATCCTTAATATATTTTTTTCTTCGATAGTTACACATATTACCACTAATGCGGGCTACATATTTTGGTAATTATGTTAATTTAACAATTATTTGCGATTATTTCTTTTTTTCTATTATTTTTCTATCCCAAATTTTTCAGCAGTAAGATACCATAACCAAAAATCATTCCTACTTTCCTGATTATGATTCATAGGCAAAGTGTCATTCTGCAAGTATTTCATACAATAAAATTTTAAGCCGGTTGTGAATAATTTGCGATGAAGAATTTACTTTAGGCTATTCTTACATAATTATTGAACTAAAAATATGTTACTTAGGATTGCTTAGAATATATATATATATATATATATATATATATATATACAATTGTAATAACTCATTGAATATTTCACTGGTTTGCATGTATTCATTAATCATAATTGTAACCAGAATTATTGCAAACAATGATTTTTCATGCAGTGTGCCAAATAGAAGCATGTTGTTGACAATTTAAACACTTACATCAAGTACCAGATGTTATTATATTTTGAACCACTCATGCTGCATTAACAAATGTGGATCATATGTTGAATTGTTACTTAAATTCTCTTAGTGTTTTAGTTTTTTATGTATTCTATGGATATCTACAAGAAGCCCTATTTCAGGTAAGGGGCGTCCGTGAAGATGGGTGCTTCATTACTTGTATAGAGTTTGCAATTTTTAGTGTAGTGTGTAACCTCAAAGTTGTCATTACCAGAAAAAACAAAAATTCTTCTGCCTATAATTCTGTATATAATCAAGAGCACTACATGAAGCTCGCAGCAATAGCCTTTTTCAATTGCGGAACAATGGGTTTTTCCAACTCTGCCTTAACTTATCTCAATTATCCAACACAGCTTATGTGTAAAAGCTGTAAACTCATACCTGTTCTCATTGGTGGTATTCTAATCCAACGTAAGCGCTTCAGCAAGCGAGATTATATCTCAGTTACTTTCATGACGATTGGCTTAGTTTGGTTCACATCTTTGGACAGGGAGGTTGGATTTAAAATGAATTTTTGGGGATTATTATATGTAACTATTGCCCTCGTGTTTGACTCTGCTTCGGGAAATTATCAAGAAAAAGTTCTTCATGAGCACAAATTCGATCGAATTGATGTGATAAGGTATGGATATGGAATGGGTGCTATCATGTTGTTTCTTTTCCAAATGGCAAGGCAGTCATTTTTGGGCTCTCTCAGAATTTTTCTCACCCAAATGCCTCGCTCAGGATTTTTATTGATATTAATGTCTTTATCTGGACTGGTTGGTCTCAATTTTGTTTTAAAATTGCTGAGCCAATTTGGTGCATTGAGAACTACAATGGTGACAACACTACGAAAAGCATTTTCTATTAGTATTTCTTTTATGTTTTTCGAAAAACCGTTTGTCCATGAATATCTGTATGCAGCAGTTTTGATTTTTACTGGTGTGCTACTTCCAAACTTTAAGCAAGTTTTAGATAGAAAAGTAATTTTCATGAAACAAAATAGAAAACAAAATGTTCACTTAGTATAAAAATATAGATTTATGCTAGACTTAATAAATGATTGCAACCTTGGTGTATATTTATTTACAACCGGCAACTATAGACGTATTTGGGGGAGGGGGTCGTTACTTGAAAGAGACTTGCTTGGACTGCACTCAATTTTTTAGAAACTCTCGATGGCTACATGAAGCTTACATAGCCACAAAAACTGGAGAGCTTCCTAGATTATCTTTGCCTAGAACAATAGCATTACATTAGACAAAATATTTGTTGCTGAAAAATCTTTATCCCGACAGATGGCGCTCAAAAATGCTTATTATAGCCTATCTTAATACATTAGGAAATATTATTTTGTGCAATTTCTTCTAAAGTATGCAACATTTTCAAAAATAATAGTGATAATATGAATGCTAATGTCCTTAAGATTCCACAGAACTATTAAAGTACTCATTTACTTTGCTAGTTTTTTGTACAATTCAGGAAATAGTCGCTCTCAGTTGAATAGCAATTGTACAGAAAAAGTAAAGGGATTTTTGACAAAAAGCTGACATGTGCATAGTAAACCAATCGCATTTCAACAATTGATGATGAGCTAGTTAATCTACTAATTTTAAGATGTATAAATTTGTAAAAAACCTTTCAGTTAAGCATAGTGTATATTCTACGCTGCACTTTCACTAGTTATTTGATGACGTCACAGGGCACTGTTTAAATTTCTTGTAATGGTTGTAATTGCACAGAAGCTACATAGCAGGAGCTTCCTAAATGGGCCAAACGAGCAAATGGCTGCACTGACAGCCTGGTGGTAAAAAAGTCATGTAACATTTAGACTTATCATTATAAACAATGAAGTATATTTAAAAAAAGATGTAAAATAAGCTAGATTAAAAAGATGAAAAATTTTACCTGTCTATGCAAAAAATTTTTAAGAGTTTCATTCAGTGATTATCCATAGAGCTTATTGTTTTTAAAGGAAAAACCGCTTTCCCATATTTTCAAACACGTTTCTCAAATTCCATTAGAAATTTGTTGGTGAAATTGCATTACAATACCTTATGTACTTAAAACATTAACTACTTTTTAATGAAAATTCCAATTTCTTGAAATTCATTTGCTTATTCTGTACTAGAGCATTAAATAACGATTAAATTCCTAGGAAACGTTGAAATATATTTACTAATAACAACAAGAAATGCTGTGACACATAATGAGTTGCTGAAACCTATTAAAAATTTACATTAGAGTTCTGCGGAACCAAGATTTTCTTGGTTTGATTCTCATGAAAAGTTCTTGTCACATTGTCTCATTGATCCCACTGCATAGCTTCTATTTTAACTCAAATTTGCAAAAACTATAAGTAATATAGTAATATTCTGAAATCTGTTTTCCCAAATCCTTCATTTTTTGGTCCTAGTTACTTTGAGGTTTTTGGGAATGGTATCAGTAAATACCATGGAACTAGACTGTCCGTCAAAACTCTAATTTACACCCAAGCTTATTCATGATTAACACTTATCAGTACCAGTGTTAATTATTCAATTTCATTAGGTGAGACTTGTTAAAATTGAATAACACTAGAAAGAACATTTGACAGACGCAAAATATCAAGAACATACTACTAGTAAGTTCTTGCAAAAATAAAAACATTTTGTAGATGAAAAATTGCTGGGTAAGAAATAAAAACAACTTAACCCTTAGCTTTTAAAGAAATATGAGCAACTTCACAAGTAAGCAAAATTTTCCCATTATCCATGTAATTGCATCCAGTGAACTAAGTAACCTGCGAACATCCATGTACCTAGCCCAAAGTTTTTTCAAAATAGTTACCACTAATTCTACAGGAAGCACATATAATATGTATTCAGAACTAATAATCTATAAACATTGCTAAAACTAAAAAGTCTAAAAAAATTCATTCAAGAAATGCATAAATCTTCTGTAAGAGTGCATGAATACTGTTTTTCGATCAGAACTGTAAGCTGTCAGAAGTTTTTTCCTATGGCTTTTTCTGGCCCAAGCCAGCCAACAGTTTATTGCATACTAGTTTTGCATCTTCCGTTCTTTTATTGAACCCTAAGTCAATAAGCATGGGTTTATATGTATAATTTTAAAAATGGAAATACTGCATCAGTAACTAATGCAGTTGTGGTAAAATTCAGTGAGGTATGCAATTATATCGTATTTTAAGAAATGCATTGAAATCTCTTCAGTTAGCACAAGCAATTATTGGTTCAAATGCCTACTTTAGTATTACCAACAATAGGAATCTAATCAAAATAGCAAAATAAAAGTCAATTTTTACTCAATAAATGTATTTATGAAGTTAATATTTTATTCAATGTATTTATGCAAGGGGAATTGCACTCCTTCCAGTGTAGTTGCAAACCCTACTGAGAACAGATCAGATCAAAAAGATATTGTTGGTATTATTGAATAGAATCAAATTTCACCTTAAGATAAAAATGCATGGCAATTAATTTTTCAACATGCGACTAAATTTCCAAATAAATCAAAATTTAATCAAGCATCACAACTTGATTGTTGGAAAATTGCTTTTACGATTTCTAAAATTTGCAATTTTTCTATTCCGTTTCTATCAACTCAAAGTGGTTTTACCCCATTTTTATCTCATGGGTGCACACTTTATAAAAATCTTGCTCCATACCCACCCACCCCACTTTCATCATAGCCTACTAAAAATTATATTTTCAAAATTTTTTGAACATGATTGTCAGCTTTTAGGTTTGCTTGTGTTTGAATTTATACTACAAATGCATTATGATCGCAATGAAATCTTTGTCTGTGCAAAGTTGGAAAACCAAAATTAGATGAAATAGAAACCTTTGATAAAATGAAGAAGTTGATGTATATCATCAGTTAACTTAGAAATTCATTTTATTTAGGGTCACTATCTGGATATTAGAGCTGAGCCACCACTGCTGATATATTTTATGTCAGCCAGCCGCCAGAAAATATAGACAGCTGAACCGATTCATAACTAAAACTATATAAAGATAAATGAAATATGTCATAAAATTTTTAATAAGATTGCCTGTAAGCACATGATGAACCTTCATGCAGACAGATAGTTTTACAATACTGCTTGCATCATATATGGTTTTTACTGGGCCATAGACCTTAAAGGATCTCTATATGGAATATTAGACAGTCTAATCCAGTACTATAGATGTCGCTCAGTTGGCTGCACCACTGCTGCCAACCTTATTGTGTCTGCGTCGCCAATAGAAGTCGGCTGACGGCACAGCCGCCTCTACTAGATATGACATATATTGTGATAAGATATTTTTATTCCTGGTTGTAATTTCAGCAATTTTGCATTCCTCACATTCTGCAACTTGTCTCTGCATTTTTTCTCTGACCAGTGCTCTATTGATGCAGGTCCTATACAAACTATTCAAGTCACTGATTCTTGAGTTTCAGCTCTTTAATTAACTGCTCTGTTTTGAGATATTGTAACATCAGTTTATGTTTTGTTGCTGGACTGGGTAATTACACTTAGCAAATCGATATGTTGGGTATTGGAGTGCTGTTAAAGTTTAGATTGGCGTCTAGTTTTGTGTTTAGTAGTTTTTATGCAAAGGGTGCCCTTTCCCTCATCCTTCCTTAGCTCTGTACCATTTCGGACAGTAAAAGTTAAGTTGTTGGTTTAAAGTTTCCTGTGCTTTCCTAATTTAGTATTGCTTAAACAAGGAAATTGAAGTATTATAGAAACAATCTGATGCGCAATAAAGTTTTATTTACTCCAAAATAAAGACTAATAAAATACTAGATAATAAAGTCTTAAGTGTGACAGCACTTGTTTTAATATGCTTAGAGTTTAGGAACTGAAGTTGCAAAGAGAAATAAGTTCAAAAGACTAATCCACTGCAGTTGTACTTTTT
>CABFPE010000633.1:44386-83063 GCA_900660155.1 Hofstenia miamia | reverse complement strand
ATGTATATATATATATATAAAATAAAAGATAAAGATAAATTTATTGTATTGTGTGAAAAAGTTGCTGCTATTGATGAATTTCTTAATGATTAAACAATGTTTTGTTATATTCAACTTTTTATATAAAAGCGATAATGGGATGTTTTTGATTTCTAGTTGATCATTTTAATGACTACGTTGTTTCAAAAGAACATCTCACGATGGCATGCCTTTGTTTAAAAAGAAGTCTTATCGTTACAGTCGCCTTTTAAGCGAATCTAGTGACGACGGAGATTCACACATAATCATGGTTGGACATCATCCTTACTCTAACTTGGACTTTCCCCACAGGTTACTTCCATGTATTTTCTCCCGAGTTAATTTGCTTTAGGGAATGATTTCCATCTTATGAATAATTTTTATAATGCATGCACTTTGAAGTAATGATAATAGCATTAATTAATTTGCGTTTTATCTTGAAACTTTTGTTTGTTGAAATAGACTATTACCTACTTCTCTGGAAATATTTTTGCTAATTGTAAGTCTATCTGTCTTTTTAGGTGCCCTTGAAGATAGTTTCTTATTTTCTAAACAATTGCGTTGTGATTAGGTACTGCTAAGGTTATTCTTGTTATAAATAAAAATCAGAGCTCTATAAGAAGAATGTGTATACATTTTGTTGCCCCCACCATTGCTTTGTTTGTATGTGATGAAATAGGATGCCAACCCTTTTTAGAAGAAGAATGTGTATACATTTCATTGTAAATACCATTGCTTTGTTTGTATGTGATGAAATAGGATGTCAAGCCTTTTTAGAAGTTTCGATTTATATCAGTAATATTTTTTAATAACATTTATCTTTCTTACTTTACAAGAAATATGTTATTATAATGATCGATAATGTCGATTCGACATGCAATAATCCG
The DNA here is from genome assembly GCA_900660155.1 of Hofstenia miamia. Lineage (NCBI taxonomy): Eukaryota > Metazoa > Xenacoelomorpha > Acoela > Hofsteniidae > Hofstenia > Hofstenia miamia. The sequence continues at coordinate 82,158 of CABFPE010000633.1, read as the reverse complement.
AAATTGTTAAAGCACGTTATTGAAAGTGAAATTTCTATGATATTACTAAATTCGTCGAATTGTAATTGATTTTCATAATAATTCCATTACAACGACATCACTGCATTCTCCTTGTTTCGATAGGCTGTCTTATTTTCCGTTTAATGTTCATTTAGCCTTAGAAGCATCTTCTAATAATCGTTATAATTCAAAGAAACCTACATAACATTCTTGAACAATTTTGTGAGCCCAGTTTTCTCTTTTAAATATTGAAATGCGGTTTTCAATTTTGAGGTTACCGTCGGTGTCTTTTCACTGCAGCCATGGCATATTCACTTTTAAGTATGGGAATGTCCATTTGTACATATTTACAATATGCATACAATTTTACGAACTTACACATGTTTGCATACAGTTACACATTTATATTTTCTACTGTATTAATTTTCTAAACCAGCATAGGTAAATTATTTGGGGTAATATTGTTTTGTGAAAGTAAAAACCATGGCAAATACTATCGATCGACCCAGCTTGCTTATTTCCTTTATATTTAATACAAAAAATATATATCCACTGAATATGTAATGCTTCTATGTGTAATTCTTAGTGCATTAATATTGGTTGGTTTCAGAGTTGATCTACGAGATGTGAGCCAATATTTTATCCACTAGTTTTGTAATATAATCTTTCTTTTTGGTTGTTGTCTTGTATAATATCCCTGATTTCAGCATTCATTAGAACTTAATAGCTCTTCATTGTACTTTTACCGAAGAAAAGGACCAATATTTTAGATGATAGTGCAGAATGAATTATAACAGCAAAGCGAGATTCGTGTTTGACTTAACAGTTTTATTTAATGTCAAAATTATACGTTTTTTGTGAGCCGAACTGAAACAGCAAACTTCTTGAAATCCGATTCCGAATTGCACATGTGCAAGCCTTACTGTATTTGAATTATTTTATTATGGTTTATCATAAATCTGAACACTATTGATGTTGACGATTCCATTTTAGAAATATGCGAATGGAGGACTTTCCATCCCTTGAAGAAACAATGCCATTCGATTTTGACGATGAGGAGCCGCGGGTAGTTGAAGACCGACAACCCCTTTCCGGCGTGTTTCGCATTTTACAGTCCTTGCTTCCAGTTGCAGTTATTACCCTTTTAAAAATTCTGTTTGACACTAGATCAGGTTATCGTCTAATTTTATGCATATTGAACAGTTTCTAATTGTTTGTCATTTTTCATTGCATTTAAATGAACAGTTTGGTTTTGCTGCTGTTTTCTGAATATAGTTCTGTTTTTGTCTAAATTATGATTTTGTAGCGACTTATAATTTCTTCTTTCTTTATGGAATATGTATAATTTTTGTAATTAAAAATGTCGGAATTTTACATGATATGCATATTTGAAAATTTACACATGTAAGCAAAAAAATTTCCCTGCCTTAAAATGATTCAATGACAAGAACATTACACTTTTCCGTAAAAATTAATAATAAACTTTAGCCTCGTAATTCCTGGAAGAATTGGATCTGAGCATCATTAACTAATTCTGAAATTTTCCTGTAAAGAACATGTACCAATTTTGTATATTTATAATCAAGGTAAAAGAATAAAAGAAATGACCAACTTAATTACCTCTTCATATAAACAGCTGTGTTCCTGAATTAATTTTATCATTAAATTATTGAGTTTTCAATTTTTGAAAATTAAAATGATTTTTATGACCTGGGAAAAATTAATTATTTTAAAACAAAACCGTAAATGAATATTTATATTTTTAGTGCTATTTTTTGCTTCGAATTAACCCCAGGTTTTTCTTGTGTGCACAGATATTCATTGTTAGCTGGTTATTGCATAATGTGCAAAATTCATTTCAAATTATTATTAATGACAACGTTGTTTGCTTATTTGTAATTGAATTTCACAATGTTTAAATTACTTGTCATTTAGCACAGATTTAATTATATTCTTATATTGCATTACACATTGTTAGTTCACATTCATGTTGATATCTAAAACATTAACATAACTCTGCTTAGTTGTCGTTAAGTTTTACATCTCTGCGGTTAATGTAATTTTTTTGGCGTTGTTTAGGTTTGGTATTAATTCTTGCTCTGCATCTCACATTCCAAGCAGCGAACAGTGAAGTCATACATTTTGTAACCACTAGAGTAAGATTTGAAGTTAATCAATGATTTTTTACATTTTTCTTTAGCGAATCAGAGAACGCTTAAGTCGTCAGGTACGTGTTCACTGATTGCAGGTTAAATTTTATACATTGTTTCATTGTCTACAATTGTGTGCACCGTTTATAAGTTCAATCCCCTTAATAAATAGTTTTTTAAATGTATGTTCGATGAGATAGCTTAACACTGTATCGATTGAGATGGCCCTATATATAATCTCATATATGATTCTAGTGTAGTTATTAGAGACACACTTTGTTTGCAATTGCCTCATCATTTATATGTAATACTTCAAGTAATGATTAAAATAATATCAAATTTCCTCCAATTTTCATGTAGAGAACCTAATATTTACGCAATAGTCATATGCAATGTATGTAGTATATAGGTGTATCACTAGTAACATTAGGCTTTTGATACTATTTAACATAAGGCATAATAATAAATCATGAAGTTTGTACAAGCCTTTATTGCAACAGCTGTTCTTAACATTTATTCCGCCGTTCTTTGTTCCCAATTAATAATTTATAAATTTTTTGTAGAGATTTTGGACGTGATTTTTGTACAAGAACTTCCTATTAGTTACTTGTGCACAATACTATAATTTATTCATGTATTTTCGAATTTTGTAACAAAAATGCATTCTTTGAGGTTTGAATGTGTGTGATAGCAACCAAAAATAAAAAAGAGATGTCCTTCTTTGGAAGATGAGATTGGATGGGGTGATAAGAATCACGATCGTGGGATTCTATTATATTAATGAAAATAGGTTTTGGGAATATACCTTTCCCACAGTTTAAATTATGTTAGTTCTTTGATTTAGGTAGGATGAAACTAAAATTACCCTAAGGATTTTACAAAGTGCATTCAATATCATTGCCTGAAATTCCTAGCAATAGCATTTGTTTGCTCTGTTACACACAAATGCTGTCATTCGAGGTTCTAAGCTATCGCCTAGTCAGCTTTTTGTTTAGCGCAGGCCTGCAAATAGGTCTGCATTTAGTGTTGATGAAGTTATATTTTGTTATATTTCAATTTATCTCACTTCATACGGTTGACGAATTTACGTTATCAGAGTCAGATTCGGAATCAATGTAATATTTTTAGCAACTGATGTGTAGTTGAAATACATATTGCTTTTAACTCGGATGTATTGGCTTTATGTATTGCATAACAATATTTTCATTTAGCTTTAAATTCTATATTTTGACTTTGGAACTTACGTATGTTTTATATGTTAACAAAACTACATTTCCAGACAGAGGTGTGTCTGTTATGTTATATGCAGTGCAATACAGAAACTCATATAAATATGCAGTCGTCCGGCTGTTTCTCTAACACATTTATGGTCTTAAACTGAACGAGTGTGTCATTGTAAGGTATTCAGAGCATTTCATTATATCAACCCAACTAGAGATGAGTTTGTTTAAATTCATCCCTCAAAATTTTTAAGTTGGAAAAATATGAGTTTATATGAGCAATGCGAAATTGTTAGAAGCTGCACTCTCTGTTATATGTCGCTCTAAGCCATGGAGCTGAGTAAGGCTACGTTTACACTATGTGATTGGTAGCAAGAGCACTTACGAATTGGTGTTGGTGACCTAAATAAAAGGACTTCACGAGGCAATGCTATGTTTTGTGTTACGCTGACAGTTTAAAATTGTTGATATTGGATATGCAAGATAATGTTATCATTGACATAGCGACATAGACAGAAACCATTCCTCCATAAATGCTTAATCAGCTGCTTTGTAATGTACAACATGCCTAATGCCAAACTTTTCACAATTGTTTTTAAATTATAGTTGGCTAATAAAATCAAACCATGTTTTTTACAACTGCTGACAGGAATTCTATTCACTAGCTTTGTGGGGTTACGCAATTTATTTGACTACGTAAAAGCTAAACCAATATAACATGTAGATATATAATATGTTTACACTTTATATGACCATTCAGTATTCTTCAAACCAAATCGATTTCAAGTCCAGTAAATATTTGACAAGTTTAAAATTGAATATATCTCTAAGACTAAATCTCAACTCCCGCCTTCATAGTGATAATGAGTTTGGTGCGTAAGAGTGAATGCAAATCTAAGCTCTTGAGGAATACGCAGAAAAACAATATACATTTTACTTCCTTTCGGATATTTGTAGGTATAAGTATACATATTCACTTGTGTCTATGTAGTTCCAATACTGCGTTAAACAAAAGAAGCACACAATGTCAAAATCACATTATAAACTTACTGTAGCTAATGTTTTATATAATTATAAAAATTATTTTGGTTTATTTTCCCTTATTTTTGGGGTAGCTCAGAAAAATGGTAGTTCAACAAAGTTTGATGAAGCTTCGGATTTAGGAAATTAATGCAAAAATCGTGAGTTTTCAATTGTATTGTAACCAATTTCCAAGCACTGAAAAGTTTAACATAGGCAAAACCTCATTTGCAGATAACTTTGGAAAATATTCAATTTTGTTTCATTTACAAATGTGCAGTGTAAAGAATATGGCTTTTATAAAAACTATGTATGAGACTATTTATTCAGTTACTAATGTATATTCTATGCAATATGTAAGCTTCATTCCTTATTGATATAGTTATCGTTGTCTATTTTCTAGAAAGACAATCCAAAAGTTCAAACCATCAGGTTTATAACAATCTCTCAATGAGGTCCAACACTATCAAATATTCATTGAAATTTTTGTGCGAAATATTTCAGCCCTTATTTTCATAATTTATGCTCATCCAATATTATTATGAAGTGTAAAGTGTACATATGCTAAAAGCAAATTGTTTTATCCATGCTATGAACATATGTTTACATTTGAAATCTACACGTAAATGTACCATAAATTGAATTGTTTCGAATTAAAGAATTTGGAAAGGGTGAATATTAACCTAACTTAATATGCATACCTTACAATACATTATACCACGTAAAATATTTTCAAAATGCTTAGAGGTATTATAGAATTGCGCCTACTAATATTTTCATTAGTATTCAATTGCCATCTTCAGGCAGAAGTTTCAGATAAATCTCTTTTACTTTGATAGCTAAAATTCTTCTCCAACTTCTTATTTCTTTCTAGACGGACATAGTAATTGAATAATTATTTAATTTGCAAACTAACCACACTTATTGATTTCAATAAACCGTAACATAAAGTGTAAAACCTCTTGTATTGTTATTATATACATTTAATGTTATTACTAAACTATCATGGTTTATAATCAAAAGAAATATTTTTTTACATTTCTTAATAACAATATAAAAAGTCTCACTTTTTATCATTTGATTTTGAGTCTAAAATATCATTTGCTTTAGATACGATTATGAAATATTTGTGTTTATTTTTTTGCAATGTGGTATCTTCCAAACTTTTTAATAAGTCTCTTCATACAATAACTTTCTATACGGTGTTATTATAGTTAGTATATTGTTAAATTTAATTTGCTGGAATGTGACTGGTTGCACACATTTCTAAAAAAGTAAACTGTTATGAATGAATGCAATTACAAATTTGTAGCAATCCTATGTCATCATTAGCCTTCATGCAATGATTGATTTGATTCATTTGATTCATTTTTGTCCATGGTAACTTAGTTTTTTAGTTACAAAGAATGAGGATTCTGAAGCTTTTGCAGATGGCTTTGTTTCTTCTCTTCAATATCCTTCTCATATTTTACACATATAGGATATACAAGCTCCATAGAATGTATGTGATTGATTGATTTTACCAAATTGAGAAACAAGCTTTTATTTAATAATATTTCGAAATACTGATATTTTTTATATTTTCTAATTTATTTATTACTTATTTGAGATAGTATCGGCAATTGCGTGTAATTACTCTAACATAATAATTTAGTTCAAACAATATTAATCCTTTGTATATATATATATATAGTATTTATATATGCATACATGTATGTGTGTGTTTATTTATTTTACTTTATCTAGATTATTATTTCTTGAACCCGGTAAAGATAAACCATCCAATGTCTCGAACTCCACCTACGTCGACACTGGTATGGAAACGACACTGTTCTATATGCTCTGGTATATAATCGTAATGGACTTCATCCTCAAGTATTCTACCATTATTTTCAAAATATGTTTCATTATTTTGACAAATTGTGTGCTTACTGCATTTCAACAGGTACAAGGGATTTTCAGTTGTTTATATGTAATAATTGTTTAACAATTGCATAATTACCAAAATCTAATTTCATTTCAGTCTTATATATATATATATATATATTGATGCTATGTACTGTGCATTTTAACATTTAGTGATGCATTGGGCATATTTTCCAAGTAAAACAAAGATTATTTGCTAGACATAAATGTTCAACTATACAACTTTATTTCTTAAATTTGGACTAAATAGTGGTTCTGGCCTTATAGCTAAGAAAATGTATATTGATGCTATGTACTGTGCATTTTAACATTTAGTGATGCATTGGGCATATTTTCCAAGTAAAACAAAGATTATTTGCTAGACATAAATGTTCAACTATACAACTTTATTTCTTAAATTTGGACTAAATAGTGGTTCTGGCCTTATAGCTAAGAAAATGTATTTTTTTGCAAAAGTGTAAATATGCTGCAAAGTCTCCACACTACTTGGAAGTTTAGAAGTCCTAAATCTATTTTATTGGATTGAAATGATTTTATTCACATTTAGTTTGTGGTTGAATTTATTTTTCATTTGTACATTTTGACTTGTACGTACGAGATCGCAATGAATACAAGTGTGTTTCATCACGTATTTAATTACTGCCTAAAAATCGATAATTTAATACACGTGAAACCTCGCTAAATATGTTAAGCTTTGGTTAATAATAGTATGCTATTTTTCATGAATATGTTTGATGAAATTGGAAGGCAATTAGCAGGCAATAATATAATTTACTAATATGTATTATGCATTGCTGATATAATACAGCATATAAAGATATTATCATTGATGGCAAATGCTGAGAAAATGAGATGCAGGAATCCCCATCCCTCGATTGCAGATGGGATGATGAAAGTAAGAGAATTTCTGCTTTAGTTATTATGCGCTTTTCTGTAAAGAAAATGTTAGTTTGTACACGTGTAAAAGTAATTTGATAGAAAATTCATATGCGTCTTTTTCTTGTTCACTTTATTAAGGTGATTTTCTTCAATTGAACTGAGCTTCATTCTACTGGCTGTAAATGTCCTTTTTTTGATTTTCGTTAATCAAATCATACGCTGAACCAAATGTTCATTAACCAATTTTTTTCTGTATTTTCAGACGTTACAATTTAGTAAGACTTAAATAGTAAATAAATCACATAATAGAGTTCCTCTTTTAGGCTTGATATTTTTACAAAAAGGTAATATGTTTCCACTTTTTAGAAGTAATTAGTTTTTTTCAGCAGTAAAACGCAAGACATGAAAGATTTTTACAAAAAATTATAAATTGTGCATTGCGAATAGGTCTAGATTCTTTTGCATGCGTTGTTTTGCAAAAAATTGTTGAGCCTTATCCAGAGTCCGTTGCCATAGTATCTAGTCCAAGTAGATGCCCATATACAGTGTCGGACAAATTAATTGAATCATCCCTGAAAATATTTTTGGAAGGCAATTGGTGTAAATTGTGGAATCATGTAGCTACTCAAATGAGTAATAAGGTTGAAATATTCATTTTGGTGAGTGAGAACAATAATGAGGTAACATGATTTACTGTATTCTGAACTTTACTGCATATCTGATTCAATTAGTGTGATGAAAACTGCCAGTGTCCTAATGTGCCCTACCAATGCTCATCTGTGAACAGTGCATACAGAGCTTTTGGAAGAAGTACATCATAATGAATCAGTCATAAAGCAGCTGAGATAAGTGCTTTCCAGTGAATTACATTGTCACGCAATTCGCAAAAAGCTTGTTCACAAACTGATTTCTGCCATGGCGCACCTAAGAAATACAATCACTTTTTAAACGCGGCAAGATATATATGCTGCAGAGTGCTGACAATGCAGCATGCCTATCTACTAGCATGTGGAAGCTAATCAATATCATAGATGCTCAGCTTGTGAACTTTAAGCAGAGATCGCCAGACAAGTCCTAGTCGTCCACAGACAGGCTATTCACTGATGTGTGACAATTTCTGGACTCATAGCGTTTCAGCCAATGTCAGTGCCAGTTTTAAATGACGCGGGATTACAACAAGACGAAACAAGGCTGCTCCTTACATTCATGGGAGAGCTGCTGATTGAACAAAACATCCACTGAAATCAATAGTTCTATAACACAATTTGCTTGAAGTGGCCGTGAGCACCCATTAAAGCTGTACAAGTGTTTATTCCCAGACAATTCACTGAGGTTGCATTAGTACGGAAATACGATGGCCCGTAGTGTCTATAGACTACACAATCCATGCAACTAAATATCAGTTGTTCTGACGACCCAGCTGCTACCTCATATAGCCAATCTGAAAGATCTGAGAGCTATCATTCTTTAAGAAAATGTTAGTAATATATTTAATTCGGAAATAGTAAATAGCTTTAAAATCTAGTGTGCAAATTTTTACAAAATTCTATATATGTGTTGTATGCATGTTATATTGTATATGAAACCAATATTTAGTTTTTAGACTAAGTTTTTATATTTTCCAGATTGCTTTAACCCTATTTCACCTGGTGGCCGATTTGACTTCCCTTCCATATTTTTAGATATAACACAGAGACCGTTTTTTAAATAAACTATCCTTCTATGAATTTCTTTATCTTTTCCTTGTTCTGCAACTTTGCACGCAAAAGTTATGCAGATATGGGCTACAAAATTATAGCGATTTAAAGAAAGTCCATGAAAAACTGACATTTATTTTGAATTTCAAAAAGACTATAAATTGAAGCTCATACATTATTGTCAATGCAAAATTATAATTAAATGTTTTCTATGTTTTATTTTCATTATAGGCCTTTCCCTTAATTCCTATTTAGTAATATTTCTAACATTTTGTGTCAATAATGTAAAATTAAGAAAATTTGATACGTTACCTAATTAATATGCGTATAATTTGCATATAATTTATTGAATCGCAAAATTGTTACAGCCAAAATTCTCCAGACATGTCAAAATATATCTACCCCAGTTGTAATGCTGATTAGATGTACCGTCTCCGAGACATTATGAAGGGCGGGGCAAATCGACTCCCCCTGGTATAGCTGCTACCAAAAAGCCCAGGAAAATAGAGTTAAGGTGATCGTTTTCTTCAGATATTGTTTTTAAATTGATGAGTTTTTTTTATAATATTGATATTGTTTGGATGTGTCTTGTGTATTTTAAGAATGAATGGTTTAGGGAAAGTTCTTGAAATTGTTTGAAGAACTTTCACAATTCATCCGCTGTATTATTCCAATAGGAATGTGGATTCGGCTTTTGTCTAAACACCAGAATGCGTACGAATTGATTTTCTACACTCTTCTTGGTTTCATAGGTGCTGGTTTCAAGGTTAGTTTTTCATGTTTGCAATCAGGTTTTCGGCCTAACTATTGCCAAATATATTACCCATTGCTTGTTGAATTTCAGTAGCGGTTATGAAAGCTTTTTTTGGGAAACGTGCATCACTTTTATATCATTTCAAGATTGAAATTGAATCAAAATGACTATCGTCTTAAAATTATAGTAAAATCGACAATGTCTCAGAAAGGGACTAATCAGTAATCTCAAAATTTGCCGAAGGGCAAGGTCTATGTATGCAAATTACAGTAATTGTATATTCCTTGTTTTATTATATTTAATAGAATTTTAAAAATTTACGAAGTTTTTTATTTTTCATTTTGCAAACGCTCTCTTTTAAGTCTTAAAAAGGACGGCTTTAGCCCCATCCGCATTTGATTTCTACATGCATGCATATTTATTCTTTAAAAGGTTTACACTGTCTACGTCTAAGTGTTTTGGAATGAAGTAATTCGGCGCAAACAACAGGTCCAATATATATTCTACTGAGCATTGCATGTCATGCATGACATCATAGTATTGAAACTCACTGAAGTTTTGTGAAAATTACATACAAGCAATAAACCAAAAGTTTGCATTCAATATATTATTTGTCTCCATATTTCCTTACTGGGCAATCTAATGCGCAAATCATTGTTACCTTGGGTATTTGATTAAAATGTATTTCTATATAGTTGCTATTACTTTCTAGTAATAAGTTGGAAAATGTTTTTGAAAAATTCAAAAAAACAGCAAATCGCGAATTTCGATAAAATCGTTTGTGTTCATCTATAAAATTATTTTACTGTTGTGATTTGGTCTAATTTATATATCTATTGGAGTAGTCGTCAAAATTGACTGTTGTTACGAAGCCGATTTCTGTAGTAGGAAGCTATTATGAGTTTTGAATTGAGCCTTTTAGTTGTTTTTGCAAAATTTGATGAAAATTGAAAATATGACTTTTTATGGAGTCTTGTATTTGAGAGTGCACGCCTCCAGTGCAATATGAATGGGATATAGGATATTTCGTTTAAATATTATTTATGAGCGCATGTTGTTTGGTACTTGTAATTGCATTTTTAAATTGTATTTGGCAAAAGTTTATGTCTCGTTTTTTATTCATTTCTTTTTGATGACTTTATTCGATTTTCTTCGTGTACTGTATGCAGGAAATCTTCTCATTAATTCTAGTTGGATGCAGTAATTCAACTTAATCCCTTTTTCCTGGCTTGCATTTAGATTGCTTTGCATTACGCTCATGTCTAATTTACATATTTTTAGGTGATAGAATTCAAAGGAAAACTCTCAAAATTGTATATTTGTGTGAAGGGGCTTTATACAAAACTGGTAAAAAATTTATTATATTATATAGATAGATTGATAGATAGATAGATAGATAAATCTTTATTTTGTCCAAAATCATGAACAAATGGGACTAAAATTTACAATAAAAAAATACGTAGGATTTCTCCATCTTATTACAATCGATTCATTGTATAGTTTTGTTGCCACATAGGAGGCGAAATAAATGTTTATTTCTTGTTAAAAAATTAGTTTTAATGCTTTCCAATTAAGGATATAGACGATGAGAAAGTAGTGTTCTAATCTTCATGCGCTGCTCAATGACACGTTTCTTGATTTTTGTTGACACATCCACCAGACATTCATCAATAATTTTACTTGACTGTCTGAATATTACGTCTAATTTGGAAATGTTTGCTTCTGATATAGCAAGAGGAGAATAGGTGAGTCTACTTTCAATGTATGATTCCTACACCTTAACGAGCTCCGACTTTGATAATCTTCGTTTTAAGGTGTTTTAAGAATAATAGCCTTTTTTCCCATCTGATGTTCTGCGTTGAATTTCCTCGTGTAAGCTTAATTTTTGATCAATATGTACTCCTAGAATTCGCAAACTTGTTACTCTTTTTATTGGTTTACCATTTAGAGCATTTCTTGTAGTATTTACGACCATCTTCTTTGTTTTATCACAATTAATCTGAAGTCCTACCTTCTTAATATGTACATATATTCCTTCCAATTCTAGTTGTGCATCGGCTATCATATTTGAGTTCCCTATTAGTGGGTTATCGTCAGCATACTGAATCTTATTTGAAATTCCTTTTGGTTGAAGATCAGATAATAATAATGGAAAAAGCTGAGGATCTTCAACAGTACTTTCAGGAACGCCGCGTGATTTGTTTCGGTTCTGACGTACAAGATGATATAGTTGTGCTTAATATCCTGTCCGTCAGGAAACTTTTATACCAATTCAGATAGGGTTGTATGCCTTCAATTGTGGATTCTATTAGGATTGCACAATGGTCAGACAAACCCAAGTTACCCAGTTTATTTGGATCATTGTAGTATTCAACGCAATTTATAAGAACTTTATCTAAATAACTACATCGTCTTGTAGGAAACTTCACTATAGATTCGAGATCAAATGCTTTGGTTATTTTTTGAGAAGAGCATTGGTTAAAATCACCAGCTATAACAATATTACCGATTTGAGTGTCTTCCAAGGCTATGATATTTTCCATTATAGCCTTTTTAAAGTCCATGAAAGCACTCTTTTTGTATTCTGTCGGCCGATAAAGACCATAAACAGTACATGTTTCATGAGATATCTTTACGCCACAGATTTCGGCATGGATGGTTACTACATCACAAACTTGATAAGACAAACATATGCACTGACTCCGCCTCCTTCCTTATCTTCACGACGAGTATGATAGCATCTATAAACATCAATATCTTGTTTCAAATATGAACCATTGGAGAGGTGGGCCCAAGTTTCTGTAATGACTATTCCACCCGCACGGCTTATATATATATNTCTTCAATGGTTGCCAGGCGTTGACTAATGTTTCCCTTTCCGCTTAGAAGTAACCTCCTGATAATCCAACTGCAGAACCGCTACTGTCAAACTCATCTTAAGAGAAAACTAAACGTCCTAAAGGAGTATTTAAATCAGTTCAAAATAAAACTAGAAATAGCTTGCTATCTTAATATATAGAGGGTGAGTCATAAGTCTTCGTCAATTAGAAATATAAAAATTTCAATAAACCATTTACATTTATTGCTAATATACATGTACATGGCTTACAAAAGAGCATCATTATATGTTAAGTTCTACATAATGGGAAAAGAGCAATATCGGGACATTCATTTCTGAAATAGGCCTCCTTCATTGTCGATGCACATTTGGCAGCGTTTTGGAAGCAGCAATTGGTATTTTTTGCAATTCGGAGACAATTTTGCGTTCCAATTCATCGAATGTCTCGAATTTCATACCAGCAGGTGAATACACTTGTGAACGCAAATACGACCATAACCAAAAACCACACACATTAAGGTCAGGTGACCTGGCTGGCCACTCGATGTGCCATCTTCTGCCAATCAACTGCTGTGGCATTTGCTCATTCAGAATTTGTCGAGCTTTGACTGAATAATGGGGTGAAGCACCATTCTGCTGATAAAGCATCTGCCTTTTTCGAGTGAAAAATGGAACGACTTTTTCATTTAAAATCATGCAATATCTCTCACCATTCATCGTGTTCTTGCTGATGTCGAAAGAAATAACACCGGCGAAGCTGATGCAAACCCAGACAGTCAACGAAAAAGAGTTTTTCCTGGGTCACAGATGCGGCGACGTGGATTTTCTTCTGACCAGTAATGCACATTGTGCTTGTTGACAGTACCACTCATCTGAGAATGTTAATTTCCGAAGAAATGCAGGATCATTTGCAAACTTTTGTAACATTAGTTCGCAGAACTTTCTTCGCCTGTCATCGTCATCTTCATTGATAAATTGCAAATACTGAGGTTTATAGGGATGCATTCCTGCATTTTTCAGAATGCGGCACACGGTTGTTTGAGAAATAGCATGCTCAGTTGATAGTCTGCGAGTCGAAGTCGTAGGATCCTCATTTATATCTGCCAATACACCCAATTTTACATCATCGCCGGACGCAGAGACAGGTCTTCCACTGCGAGATCTGTCCGAGACAAGGGATCCATGCTCCAAAAACTTTTGCTTCCATTGGATTAATGTTGTTCGTGCAGGCGCTGGCTTGTTGTAGCGTTGAGCAAATTTTCGACGACACGATTCGATGCTTTCATTTTCGAACGAAATTATCCATGCAGTTATGGTAATTTTATCACTGATCGAGTATTCCAGTATTCCATTCTTAGCAATCTGCGAGAATGAAATAAAGCTCCCTCCAGAGATAGCACAAATATAATAAAAATTGAATTTCAAATAATTTAATGATAGATCAATATCTTTTGCACAATTAAGTTTCTGCATACAATTCTTGATTGACGAAGACTTATGACTCACTATATATATATATATATATATATATATATAATGGGGAGCAAAACTTAATTGTCCTTTCCACCTCCATTTTTAAAGTTTTAAATAGAGAATTAATTTTTAGCTAATATACTACGGTTATTGGCAGCTGTAAAGTATTCGTTAACAAATCCACAACAAGTTGACATCTGCTATAATTGGAAGAAACCACATCTTTTGACTTTTGATTTTGTATTAATCTAGTAAATTGCGCATTTTTAAAATCTACATTAGTTCAGAAATGTTCGTTATTGACTTCTCCCTACGGGAAACAACGTTTGATGTCGGTGGCAACTTTAAGGAATAAGGTGTTTTGACCATAAATCCGATAAGACTTGAAGACTTAGTACTAATTGCAATATTATCCTCATGATAGTGTTTAAATTTGTAGAAATTTTTAGCAAGTACTGCACAGAATGAAGTTTGAGAAATGATTCTTACCAAGAAGGATGGTTACTTCTGGAATTCTGTTAGTAAGCTGTATTCAGTCCCCGATTAATCATTCCTGAAGGCATGTAGAAAGTTGACTTTGAGATCATTTTCTACGGATAAATGCACTGACTTTGGCTGATCAAGAATACTTTGATTTGTTTGGAGAATCCCTAACTTTGCACAGACTTGTATAGTCAATCGAATGATAAAAACCCATAATTTGTTTAAATTAAAATCATGCATATAATATGAAGCAAATGCATTAGTGATTAGACACGTTTTTATATGCACCCCCAATGTGCAATCATTTCTAACCGATTAATTTTAATTTGCTTGAATAACATTACAACGGCTTCTTAAGTAATAATTTATCATTTTGAAACTGTAAAGCATTAGTTAATAGCACAAGCCATTCTCTAACAATACAATTTAGATCGTGTTTTCCCCTGCTCCGCTTTCTAATCCTCCTATCTGTCCTATATGTCTCTATCAATGTCAGAATCCTGTTGCCACACATTGTAATGTAAGTATATTTAAAATGATTTGAAGAACCACCTGTATAACAAGTACTCGACTGAAGCACTTAGTTTTCAAATTAACCATTATCTCCTTTTGATATAGAAGTTGTTTTATTTTGAGTTGTAAATGCGGCGCGTTTTTTCGTCCCTAGCCGGCCCGAATTTTTATGGCCTAATCTGAAATTTGCCATGCAATTCCTGAGAAAATTGCAGCAAAAATGGAGTGAGAAGAAAGCCATCTATTACAAATTCAATATGGGGTTAGAAAACTATTTGAAAAACCACTTTTGTGAATAGTTTGTAGCAATATTAAATTACTGAAATGTTCAGTAATTTTGGGCGCTAGTTGCCTGCTTTACGAATATTTTTTGGCTGTTTGCTTAACCTTGAAGTTGGATTTGTGCACAAACTAGAAGGGCGTTATAAAAACATTTAGAAGTCAATCGAGTTTATTGATTTCATGCAATAGTGTTTGCCTCGTTAATCTTCTCATAAAATTTGAAACACAAAGTAAAATTAAGGCAAATGTGTTTACTCTTGAAAAGGTTAAACTAAGACCCGGCGAGTCGGGATGTTTTTTATTCGAATCGAGTCGAGTCGAATGTTTTACCAGTATGAAAATATGAATTATATCATTTACATTTATAATTAGTTAAATATCTGTAATTCAAAATAATAGTATAGAATAGTACAGTATACTATATTAACCAATCAATTCTGATGTTCTCAAATTGAAGTTTGTTTACCAACTTGGTGGCTAATGAGGTTTTAACTTAGCTTTTGTGCATGAATAGAAAGTGAAACTTTTTATGTTAAAAATTAGAAACCAATTAATCTTATTCCTATACTCAATAGGGAGAGCCTAGCAACGTAATGTAAATCATTCAAACACTTTCATGCTAGTTATGACCATTCACTAGACAATGACACAATGGGAAATCAAAATATTTTGTAGTAAGGTTTTTCAATCAGAAAATTATACATATTTCTTTCAATGAGGAGAACACGCATTGTCTTAATCATTATCACATTAATATAACTTGAGTTGACTCGACCCGACTCGAAACTTCGAGTATTCGCAGGGGACTAGGTTAAACCCAGCATGTATTTTGTCAATTCAAAAAGCCCCTGATATTAGTATTAACGAGTTAATTTAATTGAGATAAAATTTGAGAGTCGGCATTGTCTTCTTAAGTATCAATTAATTAATCAAAACTAACTCGGAATTTAATTTGATGGGTACTACCTTATATTTTAAGCTTGTTCTCTAAAGTTCACAAAGCTCGTTTCTGGATTAATTTGCCAAAGATAGTTTAGATATTTTAGTTAAATGGCAGTTAATTGGTTATTCAAATATCATATGATACTGCAAACTGGTATACAGTATGAAGCCATAGCTATACAATTGGCGGAAATTGTATGAAACGTTTTTTTAATAAAAGAAATTTTTATATAATATAGTCGATGTTTGAAAGGTTACATTTTTCGCTCTAAAAACGATCCAAATTGATGAAATTCGCAAATTACTTATCTGCTTGTCGTAGAATGGCCAGGTATTATTTTTTATACCAATATAAAATAAGTGTATTATCTAAGTTTACTTAAACATAACAGGTAATATAAATATATAATGACTAGCAGTTATTATAAACAACAAAGGAAGCTCTGCGGCCAGTTTTTGAGCAGTTGCCGCATGTTATTTTGTTGGAAATGCGACAAAACCTGCTACTGCAGTTTTGGCAATTTGTGTGCTGGCACTTGTGTCTTTTTGTTGGCTGTTGGTTTGTGTCAAATTGAATAGGGAACAGTTCAGGCGATTGATTCAGACCACCTAGATACTTGATTAGTTGTAGTATGAAGTTCTTTCTTGAAATTTTCAATTGCAAAGCATCTTTGAAAATGGCATGAGCATTAAGAGCAGCAATATTTAGTATGTTTTACAAACTGTAAATGGCCAACAACGAGAACTGGCGTGCGTTGAGGAAAACTTTAGCGTTTGATCACAAACATCAACCCCTGTTTTGTGAATATTGTAGTCTTTAATAATTATCGGCGTTTTCTTTCCACTTGCAACTATGCAATTACGATGTGATGCACTCATCAAAATAACACTCTTCTTGGTATTGCATTGGTACACAACAATAATTGCACCAAATTCCTAAATAAAATGTAAACTTATAATCGGGTATGTCGTGATTATACAGGAATACGACATTGTTTCAAGTTTAGGCCGAAATTATCCAATGAGTGCAAATGGAGGGCTTGCGTAATTATTACACAGTGATTGTTTTCCACTCACAGTAACAGTTCATGTGCGTGATGCCTAAGCGTGATATCAGTGTATTAATCGCGTAATACATAATGTACAGTGTCTATATAATTATTTTATATTGTTAAGAGTAAATAAAATAACTATGTAGTTAATCATAGTCATCCCTATTCCTTGTAAAAAGCACTATCATACAAATTCTGCTTCTTCAAACTAGATATCTGCTTTCTATTTTTTCTCTGAGTACACAACAATGAAGTATTAATAGACTTCAATCGCTTTGCCAATAGAAGAGACGTAAAAAAGCCATCTGTGCAGACCTCAACCATTGTTTTTTAATGGTTTCATTGAGCACATTAATGCTGATTGTACTGCGAATAATGATCGGATCGACTTTTATTCTCTTCTAAATTACATTTTACATTTAGAACAAACTTTTGAACTTATTCAACGCAAAGACTAGTTCAAAATTGTTTGATTTTATCATTCAATATCAATATGTCAATGAACGACGTTCTGCATAATTATTAAATGTACAAAGTTTACTTAATAGATGCTGAATTCGCAGTCTCAATACCGGATAAATTTACATATTAGCATGACTAACCAAGGTGTTTAAGAGATTGAAACTTGAACTTCCACTATATTGAGAATATCCGGTACGGCCTTGCCCATTATTTTCCAGAATTATTTGCCAAATAGCCCATTTACAACTCTGTGTCATCATTAAGTGCAGTATCACCATAGTGAAATTATTTTTGATTGAATGTCGTAGTTTGCTTTTAAAATAACTAATATTTATATTTAGCAACAAAAGACAGCTTCAAATCACGTTTTCTGTGAAAGTTGCTTAGATATCTGGTTTATGTACAGTTCAAAATGTCCTTTATGTAAAAAGGTTTTAGCTATCAGTGTTTTCAAGCCCCAATGGACAGACGGTTCAACTGGTGGACATTTACAATTGTTTTGAATATTTTTGTCTTATTTACATTTACGACCAAATTTTTGTATTTTGACCAGTGTTGCAATAGTGTTAACAGATTGTTCAATAAGAAAACAAAAAAATGTATCATTTCGCCAATTGGCAATAAAGTAAATAAAGTAGGCTTATTTGGGTATGTGTGCATATATTGTAATATCACTGAGATCAGCGCATTACCTTCTTGACATTATGACAAGCTGAACTTTTCTACGAATGTTCTCTATTTACAATAAAAACTTGGTCTTATATACGAAATTATTGTCTACATATTTACAAATACAAGATTAAAAACAAATTCGACTGGACGATGAAAACAATCAGCGCCAATATTACAATATTACAATATATATAGCACTCAAATATCGGGAACTGTTTGGTAATTTTTTTGAGATTTGGTATGGATATTTCCAATCAAATCAATGGATGTAGGCTAGTTTTTCTCACATTTTGGTCTCAGAAAAAAATTTCGAGCCAAAACTTGAAAACAGTCACTTAAACAGGTTTGAATCGGAATAAGCTAGACACTAATTATGAAATCTCACCCATGCACTAACTACATTAGCACAGTATAATGCTACGTAGATAATGTGCAATCACTATTATAAGATTTAAACCTTCAATATGATCTTCCAAATATTAAAATTGAAATTTTCTCCTGAAATTTTTGAAATTTACACTTGATTCCAATTTTAAATTGTATATTCTTTTATTACATTTATCAAATGAATATTTTTTAACTTTTGTTAACCTCAGATAAATGGTCGGAAATGAAATTTCAATGTTTCTCATTGTACATAATAGCTTTAAATTGTAATAACGGTTCAGTTTAGTCTGCAACAAATAGTTTCTATTTTATTTACTTAAATAACAATTTTCATTTGAAAGTATTTTAAGTTTAAAATACTATTATTTTTTCGGAGATGCATAGAATACAATTTCACTAATATCGTCTACAATTAGTTATATTTGCAGTAATTTTGTTACACTTTTTTCTGATTGGTCGAGAGGCCAAGGCAAGTCTATTACACTCTGACTCATGACCTGTGTTAGGTCTTGGATATTGACGGGGCATTGCAGTGACGTTGTGTAAATTGTATGGTCATTCTGTGTTGATTCATAAACTTTACTGGTGACTCACTTATTTATAGTCCAATTTAGTCTGCATGTATTATTTTACCTTGTTTGTATACATCTATTTTTGTTAATATACGTGACATTGTTAGCTGACTAATCGGGCACTATAGCATATTTGTTTAGTAATGGAGAAATTCAAAGTCA
This sequence comes from Hofstenia miamia, assembly GCA_900660155.1. Taxonomy (NCBI): domain Eukaryota; kingdom Metazoa; phylum Xenacoelomorpha; order Acoela; family Hofsteniidae; genus Hofstenia; species Hofstenia miamia. The sequence goes on along the minus strand of CABFPE010000633.1, from coordinate 62,673 downwards.
TAATGCGTTTTGGAAAATGATTTTTTCTTTTACGTAAAAAATTTCATGCATTTCTAATGATTAATCACTGTAATTTAATTTTTTTTCACTAATATACAAAATACAAAACGTAAAAATATTCGCCATACTTAAACATTACAAGTGTATAAAAATATAAACTAACATAATAAAAGCAATTTCGTTTTCTGAAAACTTAAACATGGATTATATAAAAAGGCGCAATTTCGCTTTTTAAAAAATTATACATAAGTTGCTATTAGTAAGATTTATATATATACAGGCTTTCTTTATACAGTATTATATTAGTTTTACATAATTGTATACTTTACGTCTCTATTCTTTTGCACTACTTGGCCTTACATTTCTTTTTGGTTTATACGGGATTTTTTGCTTTTTCCCATTTCTAGGCTATTACATATTTTTTCCAGTTTGCACATTTTTTTTCAGTTTATTTGGTTTATAGGTTTTGCATGCTTGTAGACTATTACATGGCTTTTCCACTTTTCACTGTTTTGTAATAATTTAGATATTCTCTTGGAATGGAATCAATGCATTAATTCCTTATTAATTCATATTGAAGTTGATATAGAAATGATGACACACTCATTATTCACTGCATTGTAGTTGATGTACTGCTATACACATTTGATTTTCCCTTGTAGATATGATTTCCAATCATTAAATTAGACACAGTTGCACCCTGTGTTCCCATTTATAAATGTAGACACTTGTAAATTCATAAACTTACACAATAAATATTTTGTACTAATCAATAACAAATCGCTTACAAAAAAATCGAGAGTTAGAAGCTACTAACAAATTTGTAAAACAAGTACAAAATAATATATTTCCTGACAGCAAAAATCAATGCGTATAAACTCCTTTCACTCATTTGTTAGTTAAAAGTATTTCAAACACACACACAATATTCAATAACCTATCAGAAATCAATGTGTATGAATTCGTTTTAAAGCAGAAATTTTAAAACATGTAATTTGCTGAAATGAGAAATATTGCAATGTACATAGTTGGTAAAAACAAAAATATGCGACTTACCTTTTTGTGTAGATGCATGTAAAATCACCAGCCCAAAACATTGCTCTTTAAGTTTCTTTGATCCACCAAGTTAGTTAGTCACCAATTAGATCCATTCTTTTATGTTATATGAAGATAAACAAGCCTTTTAACATGAAACAGCCTAGATTTGAATCAAAACATGCCAAGAGTGTGCCTACATTGTTGAACAATGTACACTTTGTAAACACTACATTTATTTTAAAAATTCGAATTTTACCTAATTATTTATTGTAAAATTTTTTGTAAATTTATTTTTCAATTTAATTATTTTGTTAATTTATTTCATTGCTAAGAGATTAGAATTATGGTGTTTGACCGAAATGAAATCAATGTTAAAATATATCAGATGCAATTGATTATTGAAAGATGAAGAACTTATTCTGTTTAAAGACTATATTCACTGATAATAGCAAGTCAAAGAATAAATGTTCTCTACCAACATCAAATTAGTTCACAATTATGAAAGAGTTGGTGTTTTTTAATTTTATGAAAGAAGAAATGAACTTTACACATCGATAATAGATGTAGTGTTTTCCTTAACAAATCAAGTTTCCAAGAAATTTTTATTAATGTTAGTAAAATTAAACAAGGAATCATTTTCTAAAAAATTGCTTAATCACATCAAATATTCATTTAAATATAAAAATATTTCACCCCATGCAGAAGAAATTCAACCGTCCTTGACTCAATCTCTTTAAAGTGAATAAAGTGCTACATTTTGTAACTCAGGAAAATAAATAATGTTGATAGAATTAAAGCAATTTATTAGATCAAAAACAGATGCATAGTTATAATTGTTAACTTTGTACTTTACACAAAGGCTGAATGCATAATAATTTTTTTGCTAACATCAAATGAAATAATCTTGATTTTCCAACATTCATTTTGTGTGATGTTAGTCTCCTAATTCCAATAAATTCTATTACTTGTCCTTTCTCAGTAAAAAAATTTACATTTATCATTGATATATGACCTTGACAGCAGTTTATACATTGGATTTCATTTTTAATAATGAATAATTGGATTGGTGACTATCTCTGTAATGTGTTAACATTGAGGAGCATTTATCCAATAGGGGTAATCATTTGCTGCCAACAAATTGAGGTTCTATAATATTGGTGTGTACCATTAAAATATGATTTCCTCTGTATATCTTGCATTCATAGCTAGCTTCAGTTGTTGTATTTGGATATATCTTTCAATAAAATCCTAGCATATTTACAGCCTGATCTAAATCGACTTCATATTCTGACCAGTTTGTTACTTTGAAATATCCACTAGTCAAATTAAATTGTATTGAAACACCTGTTTAAGAACAGAGCTTATAGCTTTATACAAGTCCTGTAAGCTATGTACATGCTTGGAAAAAAGACGCAACCAAATCTTGGTTTGATCCTTCCTATTCAAAACCCACCAATTTGTCCTAAGATTAAGAAATTTTGACGGGTACCTGATATCAATAACTGCCACGTCATGGAAATTATTAATTGGCTCGTCCAAATACGTTGTAAATTTGCCCAATCCTCCAATGTGACATACTCGATCTTCTCCATATCTGTCGAACACTAGTGTTACAAGAACCATTTCTTGTAGGTCAATCTAGACGCTTCTTATCAATTAAGTGAACCCCTGAGTTTAAAGCATGTGTATTTATCAAGTAAAAGTGAAAACTATTTGACGTGTAGACAGGGTTTCTGGTAAAGAAAACAATTTTATTACGTCACTTATCACACAGGAAATAAAGTATATTTTATTGTGAAATGAAATATAGGTGGAAATCATATTGCCTTTTTTGAAATTAATGCTTTGTTACTGAAATAAAAGTACTAGCATAGTAGCAATCAATTTTTTATATATAAACATGCTATTCACAAATTACATCATTAGTAATTATTATTTAAATTCTAACTTTAAATGCAAGGCATTATGATTAATTTCCAATTGACGTAACGTAAATGCTAATAGCTTTTTACGTTTTTCCCAATGCCTCCTCATTTGTTCAAATATCATGTGTGATGTAGAATCGGCCTGTGCCAGGGAATCTTACTGCATAGCGTTGCGCATTACAAAATTTCATGGTTATTCTATTGATATACAATTTTGAAACTGGTTTATACATCAGATTTTGTTTTTCATGGTGGATGATGGGAATGGTATTAATTTTTTCTTCGTGTTAGCATTAGCAGGCAGTTTTCTAACATGGCCAAACAGGGACTACTGACATATTGACGTTCTACAATGTCTGTGTGTATCATTACAATATGATTTCCACTAAAAATATCAGTCATAATTGGCATTTGTTGCCATTTTTTGAATACATCTTTCTGTAAAAGCCTAGTAAATTTCTAGCTTGTGCTAAATCTATTTCATATTCTGAATCATTCTTCACCCTTAATAAACTGCCAACCAATCTAAATTGTAATGAAATGCCACAGGGGTTTAGTGTGAAATTTTTATTTTCTTAGAGTTCTTGAAAACTATGCACATTATATTTCTATCTTTATCCTTCAAAGTCCACATTTGGCATTTAATATTAAGAAATTTTAACGGGTATCCAACATCAATTATACATTGGTTCATGTTACAATAACCATTATGTATGTCACCTGTCTGAGTTTATCAGCTGCGTTAACTTGCAATGTAATGTGTGCATATTTATTATTATCAGTAAAATATTTTATAAATAGCACATGCATTTATATCAGATAAAAAAATTCAAGTTTAGATAATTTTAAGAAGGCCTTTATCACACAAAAAATCAAATCGTTAATAAATGGTAAATCAGTAAACTCAAACACTTCTGGCATTTTATTAATAAATATAAAAGCATGAAATATGCAGTAAGCACCACAAAGTAGAGAATATTCACTGTAATCTTGTTTTTCTATCACCCTCATAAACGGGAAATCCTGGATAGGCGTTTTGACAATAGTGTTCAAAGTCAGGATAATATTTTAAGGGACGTCCAAGATTCTTTGAAAATTATATATACCTTTGTCATCTCGTATAATCAAAGCGAATGTGTGCCAGGAGGATTATGAGGGCTTGCATTTGCAATTAGAAATGATTTTTTACCCAAATTTGGTTGAATATCATCTGAAGAATGCACACCAAAATATCGAAAGTGGAGTGAGGCTACGTAAAATACGTCTAATCTCATCAGCATCCATTAGATATTTATATAATTTTAGATTTTACAGTGTCTAAATTTGACATGGATCCAAAACAATAAAAACAGCACATGACCCAAAATTGGTAAATTACACCAACAACTGTAAAATATTGGATATCCATTTCCAATTCCAAATTCTCTTTAACAAACCCATAGCTATCATGGCAAATTGCGTGTATTCTAAACAGTTTTCACCATTTCAACAGTGGGTGTCAACTCGAATTATCAATTCCAATCAATCCGCTATCAGGGTTCATTTGCAAAACTTTTACAACGCTGACTTTGTGTATACTGTTTCTTTGATAGATGGTTTGTAACATGTGCAAATTTTATATGTGGGTCTTTGGTAGAGTGAATACGATCTCCCATTGCTCAGGTTTTGTCAAATATCAACATGATGCAATGATTTACAAAACACATTTCTTACGCCTTTATAACTTTTCGCTGTTTATCAATATAAAATTTGTAATTGGTTCCCTCCAAAATGATAACTTCCATTAATTTGGTGAACGTGTTTTTAAAATACAGTGTTAAACGTATATTTGCACCACTCAATTTGGAGTACAAGACTTCGTTGTTGTCCTCTGCAAATAAATAAATTAATGAATGGTGGGAAAGTAAGTAGAATTTTTTTATTGTGTATATTTTAAACATCATTTATAATTCTACACGATATGCCTATGAATAATGAAATTGTTAACAAATTTAATGAATTAAGGAACTTTGTAAATTTTTCAAAAGGCAAGAATATAGATGATGCACTTTTATTGAGCCACGAGTCTATTTTTTCTGAACTTAAAAGTTTATTGATATTGGGAAATACTGTAAGTCATAATAAAGAAAGTTACTCCAATATTTTAAAAAGAAACAAATTAAACTGAACAAGCAGCTATTATATTAAATGTTCAAGGAAAAATTTATCGAATAAAGAACCTATAACAAGCACTGATATTTCAAATGTTACTCAAGATATTCTTAAAGAAATTCAAGATGCTAAGGATTTTCCTAAATTTTGAAAGATATTCCCAAATAAGAATAATGAACTTCTTTTTGCTTGTGAATCTAAAACTGATGTTGAGGTTATTAAAAATAATATAGGAAAAATAAGTCTTATAATTTAGTAGAATACAAAAAGATTGCACCTAAGCTAAAAATTCTAAATGTACAGAGTTATTTTTAAGAAAATTTAAGTGCACCTGAAATCAAAGAAAAAATATTAATTGAAAACCCAAAGTTGCAAGATATGTGTGGTTTAAATGATTCAATGTTTGAAATATTATTTACTAAGATTAGCGGATATTGCAAAACCTCGATTATTTTCGTTAAAGTATCCCCAAAAGTACGGAAATTCTTGCTTGACAACAGCATACATATTGGTTTTCAGATGTGCAAGGTCAATGAACATTTTTATGCACGTATGTGTTTTAACTGTGGAATGTATGGACACTCAAGAAATAAGTATTTAAGAAAATCACATGTGTCCATGTTATGTGCAGAAAATCACATATATACAAATTGTCCAAATAAGAACAATCCTTGTAAATATAAATGTGTAAATTGCAGCACTTCATACCCTGAGAAATGTAATCATTCTACTTTTTTGAAAGATTATCCTATTTATTTGTCTAAAATTAAGGTAATAATGCAGAGAACAGAAACTGATGATTGACACAATTAGAAAACGTAAATTTTCACGATCCTTACCTAATTAAATCGAATTTAAATAAATATAAAACTCTATTTATACCAAGTGAGGCATATCAAAGTAACAATATTTATAATTATTCACCTTCCTTAAAACTAGAAACTCCAAGGATTTTAGTAATTAATTGTAGATCTCTAAGAAACATAAAAGATTTAAATTCCTTTTTAATTGATATTCTCACATATGAAATAGATGTCTGTTTAGTTAGTGAAACTTGGTTTGACTGTGAAATATCTGAAAGTTATCCTCAACTGGCTGGATATTTTTGTTTTAGAAAAGATCGGGAAACTTCGAATAAAAGGCATAAAGGTGGTGGTGTATGTATTTATGTTAAAAGCAATTTTGAAAGTAATCTCGTTATATTTACTGAAGCAATTAATATAAAATTATTGTGGATCAAATTACTGTTTAATAAGAAGTTAATGTATAATCCACCAAATTTAAAAGTTGCTAAGAAAAATAAATTGCGAGATTGTATCTCTGATTGCATAGAAAATTGAATTTTAAGTAACCAGGTATTATTTTTTATTATTGGTAGTGACTTTAATGATCTCAATGTTGATGAGCTGTCTAGTTCTATCTGTATGACAAAACTCAATCATAAACATACAAGAAAATTAAGAAACCTAGATAACGTTATAACCTCTCATCCTAATTTATATAAAAATTGTTATACATTTCAAGCTGGGGTTTCTACAGATCATCTTGGATTAATAGCAGAACCTTCACTTATAACAGGAATAGAAAAAGTGACAATTCCGTTTCAAATTGTTAATGGAAAAAATATTGAAAAACTAAACTGTTTAGTGAATAATATAAGTTTTGAATAATTTGAAGAAATCATAGGATATGATATTGATGAAGGGACTGCATTATTTTGTAAGACAATCAAGATTTGCATTAAAATGACAAACAAGGATCTAATTTTCATGAATCCTCAAATTAAATATTTATTGAGAAAAAATAAGAAATTAATGCGTAAAAACAATTTCTTAGAGCAAATGAAATGTATATTTGTATATAGAATGTCAATGGTATTTAAAAATTATGTAATATGAATAGAAAAATTAGATACATTTTATACAATAGACTGCAAACAATCTCATGAGATTTTCAAAAATTCCTCAACCTCTAAAAAAATTTGTTACATTTCATACAATAGACTACAAACAAATGTGTTTGCCAACAAATATTATTACAAAAGAGAATATGTTCCAATGTCGTCAGATATACACCCCCGCCAATATACACGGTCAATTATTTATGTAATTTGAATAAAAAATGGTTACATTTTATACAATAGACTACAAACAAATGTGTTCGTCAACAAATATAACAAAAGAGAATATGTTTCAATGACGTCAGAAATACACAGACGGCCAAAGTACACAATAACATCATAGCCATGCCAGACATGCCTGCCAAGGTCAAAATGTCAATTGTGCTACCTTGTACGAATCTCGTCATACTACTCTAGGTTTACATTGTTTTTGCTGTGGAAATTGTAAATTGTGAAATTACACATTGTGTTTAAAATGTTTTTGTTATGCTCCCTGCTTCAGAGAAGCCATTACCACTTTGATCATGATTCCTACATTGTTTATTAAATTGAATACTGGCTCTGTTTCCCATTACATTGGAGTTTTTTCACATTTTTGCCAGAGACTATGCCATTTAAACCTAAAATTGAGTTGTCCAAAATCTGATATTGCTTAATACATTTTCAAGAGCAGGATCATTTTCAATGCTAGCAGTATAGCAAATCATCCAAGTGTAGTAATCACTCCAAAGCCTTTCTGATGTGATATTGTTGTAAGGTTTCTACCATTTGCTTGTTAGGCAATGTTAGTTGCTTTCTATACTCCCTTTAAATTTCTTGAAAATACATTTTTGCCCATTGCTCTGTCAATAATGCAGCTATCACCATGAACTTTGCAGACTTATAGAGCTCTGCAAGCTAAATATTTTAAGCCTTCTTACAAGCTTGAAAATTGCACCCTCTAGTAGGAAAATAATTTTTTTGCTGTCATTGATGCTAATTGGAGAGAGTTCATGCAAAAAATTAGCAATGGAATTTGAAAATTAAAAGTTTTCTTTTAAATTCTTAAGATTAGAAGTTTATATAAATTTTTTAATAAGCCTTAATTCTTAAATTTTTATACCATTTATTTGAAAACTTTTTTTGAAAAAATTTCTTTTATTTTTTTACACTAGTGATCTGAATTTTGATCAGAATTTTTAAAAAAAAATTATTTTGAAAACCTGGGTTGGCCTTTAGATATTATACCTTAAATTTAGCAGGCTAAAGTAACAAAAAATTTAAAGATATCACAATTCCATTTGAATTTTTAATTAGCAAATTTCACTGAAAAAATTTGTTTTCAGCGTGTTTAGCTCTAAGATCAATATTGGCTGAGCTAGGCTGGCCAGAGCTCGGCAAATTTTTCAGAAAAGATATTTTCTTTAATAACTTTTGATATAATGAAGCTATGAATAAGATTTTTGCACCAAAATGCGCAGTTTTGAAAGGAGATTCTGATTCTAATTTTTTTGGTCCTGTTCCAATATAGAAGTCTTAAAAATTTTAACAAACAAAAAGTTTTTCTCAAAACTAAAAATTCAAAATTGAAAATTTTTACTTTGAGATATTTGCAGTAATACAAGAAATAACATTCAAAAACAATTTATGCTTCTGAATTGATTTCTGCTATTAAATGTTTACTTTGAGCTGTCATTTTAGTGTAAATTGATGATGATGGCAAAAAACCCTAACGTTTCAATTTTGATTTGGAAACCAGTCTTTGAGTATTGCTTAAAATGAAAAACCAATGTCATATTTAGACTCTACAGGTCTCAAATTATTTAAATATGTTAATCTTTAGTATTACATGTCTGTCTAGATGCTGTATTGTGAAATTTTGTTGAATACCTTGGTGATTTTTTTAATGCTCCTTCCTCTAAGCAATTTAATGTTTCTGAATCACTTCCAAAGGCGATTTTTTGTTAAAAATTGCACATCCTACCTATTTTCAAACCTTCTGAATCTATTCACACTGCTAGATTTTTTATTTGATCAATGCTTTGTTCACAATTTAATGAAATAATGTGAATATTGATTGAAATTGGAAAAATTGTAATTTTGTTAGATAGATTTTCAAATTGCTATTTCAACATTGTTTTAGCAATTATTTGTACAGGTGTAGTTAAGATGAAAGTTTGTTTGTTTCTTTGTGTGTCTACAAGTTATTGCCTGTTTGCTTTAAATATAATATTAGTGTTTTTCATTTTTTTCTATATTAAAATATTATGCAAGTACATTCACCCAAAAGTTGAATGTGCAGGCTATGATATTTTGGGCTTCCTTTTTAATTTGAAGTAAATTATCAAAATCTAATGTAAAAATTTATAATATTTCTTAATCTCTTTTTTATAAATTTCATACCATTTCAAAATTAGTTTAATGCAAATACATTTTACTTTAGAAATTTTCCTGAAAACCCTACATAAAATATCCATAAATGCAATTACTAGCATACATAGAATCAGTTCTTGAAGTACTTCATAGTGACTTGAAAATTTGTAAGGGCCATATTTTTTTCAGGGATAGTTAGCTTTTTAACTCTAGAATATTCATATAAAATTCAGGCAATATATAGTGACCTCTGTTCTTATGTAAAATTTTTTGTGCCATAAATTTGGTTTGATATAAATTCCATAAGATTACTTGGCATGGAATGTTAAGATCAGTCATATTTAGAAAAGCAATTAAAAATGGTTTTTTCAAACTACTAAAGTGAGCAATTTTGAAATTTATGTCACATTCAATACTTTGTGTGTTTTTTCATAATACAACTAAGAAAGCAACTAATGTTGCTATTTTAGCTGTAAAGCTAAAGAGATATTCAAGTGATTGCAGTATATGCTGCAATACAAAACTGAAATGAAAGTACAGATTGTTTTTTAAATTCAATATTCTTATTCAATGAATAAAGTGAGCAGTTGTGAAATTGATGGCACATTCAATACTTTGTGAGACTTTTTTCATAATACAACTAAGAAAGAAATTAATGTTGCTATTTTAGCTGTGAAGCTAAAGAGATATATAATTTTAAATTCAACAAATCAAAATTTTCTCAATGGGAAAAAGTCTCAAAAGGTGAGTGAAGCAAGCCTTTTGAGCACTTCTTTTAAAATACATAGACCTCTTGATCACCAATTCAAAGAATACATCAAAACCACCCCTCCAACTTGTTCATTCTAATATTGCTCCATACTGAATGATTTGACAATTATGCATATATGCTAATTTTACTATTCTGTTCTTGTACATGCACACTTTCTAATTACTCTAGCCAATTCCTGTTTGTAGAATTTCATTTCAATTATTTCAACACCATCACTACTATTTGACTTAAATTCATATGTAATGGGGATTGTAAGAAACATGTTGTTAGTTTTAAAAATCTCATCTTAAAATTATGGTGAATAGCCCTTTTGAAACATGTAATTAGATTTTGAAATTCTTACTGTCACCAAGGTGAAACAATGGTGGCTAGTAGTTGAACATATTGAAGGCCCTTGTCACAAAATCTGATTGGTCCAAACAGGGCGAGGGGAGGTTCCACAAAATGACATAATTGCAATTTCATGGGTATTGATGGAGGTGTTGCAATGCATCTACCAGTGATGCAATTACTGAGTTAATCTTTAATGCTATTAATGGGAATCTATTCATATACATGCTTTCTTTAAAAATTTCAGAGATAATAAACACTAAGAAATTTGTAAAACAAGTACAAAATAATAATATATTTCCTGACACAATGAACATCAATGCATATAATTTATAGTTTCAGTAATATGATAGTTAAAAAAATAGGAAATATAAAATGCATGTAATTAAACAAGATATTCAACATAGCAAAAATCAATATATATAAATTTCTTTCACTCATTTGTTAGTTAAAAGACATTTTAATTACATACAATATTCAATAACATATCAGAAATCAATGCATATAAATTCTTTTTAAGGCAGAGATTTAAAAGCATACTCAGTTAAACATAAGATATAATAATGTAGAATCACTGGGTTGAATCTAGAGAACTTTTCCAGAGGGCTTAGTGTCATAGCAGAAGGTTGTTGACGTTAACATATACTAGAGCAACAGTGACTCTAGCAAACAAGAGAACATGGTTAAACTATTTCTCTATTTACAGATGCTTGAGGTGTTTTATATACAATGCATATTTACAATATTTAAAAACGTGAAAACTAGTCAACATGAAAAGCCTGTGATCTGGCCAATAAATAACAATAACTACTGACTGATGTTACAATAATACATATGGGTCATGAAAACAAAACTGACATAACTTTGTTCTTTGCACAACAAAGTTGATCAGCCACCAATTTGATCTATTTTTTAAACTATCACCCAATGCAAACTATTATTTTAATTCCCAACACCAAACAATTACTCTCTACACTGTGTAATGAGATTAGCCAGCAATTATTTACAAAAAACAATCTCTTTGATTGCATTTGCTAAAATTAATAGTTTCTTTATAGAGTAATTGTAAAAAAACACAAAGTTCACATGCACTTATTTGACATAATCAAGTCTATAGTTAGAAAGGGAATACTATACAAATTTATTTACAAAGCAAAAATGCGGTGTTCTAGTTTCCATAGCAATTATAATTTCAAGACAACATGGACAAATAAAGAAAATTGAGAAGTGAATTAACTAAAAACAAAAAGAACTTTAAGAAAAAATATTCACAAATAAATAAGGAAATATTATTGTACTTTTAAATGATTTTATAAGTGTTGTTTTTCACTATGTTGACAAATAAATAATTAATTCATAATTTTCAGAAAAATTTATACACATTGATTTCCATTTTTTGGGGAACATAATTATTTGTATTATTTCAGCAAATTTTTTAATGATTCTACCTCATAAATTCTTTGTAGACAGTTATTAATGCAAAATATTTATCATGTAGATTTATGTGCCCCCTTTTCTAACAATAGACTCAATTATTTCATATTAGTGCTGTGAACTTTGTGTTTTTTTTATATTTACTGTATAAAGGAACTATTTATTTTAGTGGAGGAAATCAAAGAGATTGCTTTTAATTTATAATTGCTGGCTGATCTCATCACACACAATAGAGAGTAATGCTTTGGTGTGGGGAATAAAATGAGTTGACATCAAGTGATACTTGCCATATGGTAAAAGAACTTCACAAATTGGTGACCAATTAACTTTGTGGCTTAAAGATTAAAGGCAATGCGTTTTTGACTGGTGATTTCAAATGCATCTACAAACAAATAACAAGGTATGTTGGTGCTTTTGTTTTCCTAACCTATGTACATTATAGTATTTCATGTTTACCTAAGTATGTTTTTAAATTTCCACCTTAAAACTAATTTATGCACATTGATTTCTGCTCTGTTATTGTATATCATGTGTGTTTATAATATCTTCTAGCTAACAAATATGTGAAAGGAATTTATACACATTGATTTTTACTATGTTGAATATCTTGCTTAATCACATTCATTTTAAATTTCCTATTTTTTTAACTAGCAGCTTGCTGAAACTATAAATTATATGCATTGATGTTCACTGTGTCAGGAAATATGCTATTATTTTGTACTTGTTTTACAAATTGTTAGCAGTTTCAATCTCTGAAATTTTTTTAAATGCTTGTTATTGAGTAATACAAAATATTTATAAAAAATATATATTTATAAAATATATATTTATAAAAATATATATTTTTGTCAGATTTATTGTTTCCTTACATGTATTTTAGATAAATTTTCTTTTTTTCAGCTAAGTTAATAAAAATAATAGAGAACTTTACAAGGTGATAAAAAATAATAGTGGGTATATCAGAAAGGTTGGAGCTGATCCAACAAAACCATGTCAGAAATTAACATATAAATGATGGGAGAATGAGTAATTCATAAAGCTAGCTTTATTGTTCATTTAGTTAATAATAAAACCAAAAAGAATTTATCTGGTTGGTCATATATCAGCATCTTAATACAACTGAATATGCCTGTGAAAAATGTGGTGGTGATGAATAAATTGCTTTGATCTAGTAGTACTGTATTAGTATTTATAACATATGTGTAAGAAGCAAAATTCCCAAGTAATAACAAAAATGTTAATAACTTTTACAGAGATTAGTTGGTGATTTTTTATTTATTTGATAATGTAAATCTTGGTATATTTTCAATAAATATTTAGCATACTAACTTTGTATAATTATTTTTAATATCAGATCAAACAGAATTAATTGTAAATTACCATAGCCTATCTTTTATTCAATTAAAGAACTTTGTACAATGCTATACAAATTTACTTTGGTCAAAAACACAATGTTCTAGTTTCCATAGAGATTATTATCACTAAACAACATAACTCAAAATGTAATGAAACAGTGAATTAACAAAAAACAAAACAAAATTCAAGAAGAGAGTACTCAAATAATAAATAATCAAATATTATTATATTTTTAAGGATAAGTGAGTTGATTGCTTACAAAAGTGCAATAGTTCTTTGCTCTATCTAATGAATCATATCTATTCAAAATAGCCATGTTTCAGTTGTTTTTAATTAGTTGTTACATGCTGGATGATGTGGGTTTGTATGAGAAAACCTATTTCTTTCATATCAGGTTAAAAAATAAATCAAATTTGTGGTTATTCTGGGAAATTAAAATGAAACCTTTTTGGCAATTTGCCATGCTTAAACTTAGCAATGAAATCAGTGCTTTGATTTCACAGTGATTTTATCATACAGGTACTCTTATTGTTGTATTTTTACTGATATGCATTTAAATTTATTCAACACTCAGATTTGTACAGCAGTGCTTGGGTGAATTTATTCACTGAACATTTATTAAGTTTCCCTATTTTCAATCAATAACTGAACTTATAGCACCTTTAAGCAATTTTATCTGTTTTTGTTTCTTGTTGTGTTGAGTAACATATGGCAATAAATCATTCTTGTCTAAGTCAATTGATGGCAATTTGCTCAGGTGAATTCATACGTTACAATGGAATCATAGTTAGCAATCTAATTGAAAAAGAGAGTGGAAATATCTTATCTAAATTGTCAGCAATATTTAAACTCATGCTTTGTATTGATATCAATCTCAAAATATGTCTACATGTAAGACTAGAGGTGGGGTTTAGATCTCAAATACACCTACACATTCAAACACTGGCATGCCTTTGATCCTTGAATTTAATGTTTTTGCTTTCCTAACTTGTGCTAATTTGTAATATTTCCTGTGCTTTAATATTTCTGTTTCCTTACTCTTGTATTTTAAGCATTTACATTTTCAAATTTGTATTTTAAGCAATAACCAATGTTATAATTTACATTTAGTTGATATTATTAACTGAATATCTGATAAATTTCAAGTTATAATAGAGTTTATAGCTGTTATTTTTCACTATATTGATCAATAAATTATTAATTCAAAATTTTCACAAAATTCTTAGTGATTTGGATTCTATTTTATAATAATTTTTTGTTACCTTACAATTGTATTTTATTAAAATCTTAAATAAAGTTTTTTATCCACATTAGTAAAAGGAAGTATTAATCAGTCTTTAGTTTTCTAACCACACACTTGATTATTTCATTTCAGTATGCATGAACTTTGTGTTTTTTACAATAGCATTTACTACATAATTGAACTATAAATTTTAGAAGAATAATTCAAAGAGATGGTTTCTTTTTAATAATTGATGATTAATCTAGTCACAGAATAATGGATTAAATGGTAGTCAGAACCAGGTGATACTTTGCATTTTGTGAAAGAATGGATGAAATTTGTGACTAATCAAGTCAGTGGTTCAAAGATACTTAAAAGCTAGATCATCTGGGCTGGTGATTTCAAATACATCTACACATAGATAAGATATGTCACATACTTTTCCATAGTTTATTTGTAATATTTCTCATTTTCATCAAACATTTTTAAGTTCCCACTCTAAAAAAATTTATTTGCATATATTTCTGATATGTTGGGTATCTTGTTTTAAACACATGTGATAAGTTTCTATTTTTTCAACTAACAACTGACTGAAACTATCAATAATACACAATGACGTTTCCTTTGTCAGGGAATATATTATTTTGTACTTGTTTGACAACTTTATAAGTTGTTCGTGCTCTAAAATTCTTTGTAAGCAATTTGTTATTGATTAATAAAATACAATTATCATGTATGTTTCTGCATTTACAAGTGGATGTGTTTAGAAAAGAGAACATGTGATGGAATTGTGGCAAATTTAACAATTAGAAATCATATCTACAAATGGGAATATCAAATTGTAGCATTGAATCAACTACAAAGCGTCAAATAATGAGTTTGTCATTGTTACTATGCAAAATATAATAGGAGTGGATAAGGAATTCAAGAATTGATTCCATATATCAAGAGAATTTCTAATTGTAAAACTACAAAAGCAATGAAAAAGTGGAAAAAACCCCATGTAATGTCTACAAGCACCTGCAAAAGCTACACACCAAATAAACTGAAAAGCAATCTTGCTCAGAATATTACAAAGGAAATTAGCTCAACTATAATACCATCTGAAGTGTCAATTTGTCTTTCAATGAGACAATCAAAACCAACAAACCATTATCAAGCAGGATTTTATTAAGAAGGGAAAAATGAACTATATTTAACTTTGTTCTTGTATGTTATTACTAATAGCTTGTTGTGTGGCAATTAATTTGTGTTGCTTTGTATAATTATCATTTTAGATATTTATATATTCACACAATTTTCTACTTATGTTATAAAGCTATTATTTCTCTACTCTTTTTTACATCAATGTGCAAATTCAAAAAAGATGTAACAGCCTACAAACTGGAGAAAATATAAAAAGTCTGCATAAACCAAAAAGAAGTGTAAAGCCAAGTAATCCAAAAGAATAGAGATGTGTATGTAAAGTCTAAAACTATGCAAAACTAATATAATAATAGTGTATAAAGAAAACATGTATATGTATAACTCTTACTAATAGCATTGCAAGTATAATTTTTTTGAAAGTGAAATTTCGCGTTTTTACATAAACCATGTATAATTTTTAAGAAAATGAACTTGTTTTTATCATCTACACAAGGCCATTACTATTTTGAACAATTTATTATGCCTATAATTCAAACATTTTTATTAAGCTTACCAGATACTTTCTATCTTGGTTTTAACAAGCAAAAGTATAATTTAAAATGCTTAGTTGTTTGACAAAAATATTCCCTGTTTTATATTAGCATAAAGACATGTATCTATTAGTGAAAACAAAGTTTATAGATTTGTTAACTATAAGAAATGCATGGAATTTTTTTTCAAATATTAAAATAATTCATTTGAGAACCATAATACGAGTTTTTCCATTCGTAAGCAATTTATTATCACAATTCAATATAGTGTCCCAATTAGTCAGTTAAAAATTTCAAGTATATTAACAAAAAACAAGCATGCATATAATAAAGTAAGATAAATGTGTATGGGAAGACAAATAAATTGACCAGCCCATAAATAAGTGAGTCACTATGGAAACTAGCAAAGTACATATTGGTGAACTACTGTCATTCAACAGAGAAGGACTGTGCAATTTACACAATGTCTCCACAACACCTTACGTCAATATCCAAGACTTAACATAGGCCATGAGTCACAGTGGAACCAATCTCAGCCTCCTCTTGACCAAACAGGAAAAAGTGAAACCTAGTCTTGGCCGCGTTAGCTACTAGTTTTCCATAACCTAGGATAGACACACAATGGCGTCCTGCAAAATTATTGGCTTGTCAATATTTAGGCCCGACCCCCGCCCTCAATTTTATGCATTGCATATTCAATACCACTGTAGACACATGATGAAGTATTGAGAGTATTTTTGTAATTGAAGACTATGATGGAACAGATAAAACTATTAATAAAATTTATTTTATATCCAAGTTTTTGGTTTACAAACTCCAATCAACAAATGGAAGATCAAAATCGTCAACAAAATTGCAAATTTCAATTTTAAAATATCAAAAAATTTACAATAATTTAACATATGACTGTTTCAAAAAAGTACAACCATTACTAAGTGTAAAGTTTTTCTTGAAAAAACATGATATTTATTCGTCCTTATTCTCTTTTAGTAACTTAGAACGCTGACTTTTTCAACTTCCCGAATACTAGACTTACCACTATGCATAGCTTGGCTTTTTTAAGGTTCCAATTGAAATTCCATTGTTTATGAATATATGGAAAGGTTGATTATCATCGCGAAGGAGATTGCCCAACCTGAACCAAGATGTTTTGTTTTTTGTGCAAATGTATCGGATTTTGGCTCTGTCATTAGTTTCTACAATTTTAGAAGCCTGCGTTCTAATCAATGTATAATATTTGTTTGCATATAGAAATGCAATTAAACCTAGCAAACAAGCTGTCTGACGAATCATTATAAGATCCTTTATTAAAATACGTTGGAAAAATTTTAAATTTATTTAAAAGTCAAGATTTTGTTTTTGGAAGCTTCAGCTTGCCTGTGTAAAATTTTAGGGTGAAAAGTATGGACAAAATCACATTAAATAATCACAAGAATTTATTCTTGGATCAAATGGCGATCCACAACATTTTAGTTTGGAAACAAATAGCTGCCCACATTCAGGAATTTCATATTATTGTTTATTATGCACATAACAAAAATTGATTTACCTCCAAAGAAATTAAAAAATTTAAATTAAGAATTTCTCAATAGTAGTCATGATGCGCCAGTGATTGAAAGGTGAAAGAATAATTACTAAATATATATTTAACTAATGCACACACCCAGCCATAGTATATATAAGGTACCAGCAGGTATCAAGGCCATAGTTAATTAAATGGGCCACCACTTAAGAACTAATACTAAAAACTTAGTTTTAGCACATATTGTGCATTGCAAAATTCATTTAATATTGATATCCGGATGTCCTAGAATAAAATAATTAGTATAAGTCATGCAAAAATTAAGTTTTGTATCGTTCATTACCATCATATATATAATGATACAAAAAAGAATTCATTACATAAAAGTATCACTAAATTAGACTTGTTTCTATTCTCTAGAAAATTAGCATATCTGGTGAGAGAAACTTACTTTACATTTCCACCGTGAACAGCACGCTACTGCAGACTAGAGCTTTGTTATAGTAACCGCTTAGTGCTGGAAGTGTCGTTTGTCAGCTGTGGGCTCTGATACCTGCTGGGCCTTAATACCTACAGGTACCTTACATATATATATATATATATATATAT
>CABFPE010000633.1:17181-35923 GCA_900660155.1 Hofstenia miamia | reverse complement strand
TATAATAGGCGGTCAGACACATGCATAAATAGGGTGCAAACAAAGGACAGATTTTGGAAGACCGCATACATCTCTAGTGCTTGCCGAATGTGGAATAAATTAGATAAAGAAGCGCGCAAAGCTCCAAACTTAAGAACTTTTAGGAAAATTTTAAAACAAAATCTATTTGGAGACCAATACACTTTCGGATATTCAAAACAACTTAATAATTAGAGGAAATTTTAGCAGCAAATTTAACTTATTTTAATTATTTTAATTTGTCTATATGTAATTATTTTAATTTTTTAGCTTGTTTATTGTATATGTCTTTAGTTTAGTATGTGCTGTTCATTTTTGTAAATATGTGTATGTATATATATTTGTAAATATTGTACATATATATTTTTTTCAAATTTGTCAGCATGTACAGCAAATGTACTGACATTACATAAACAAAAATAAAGCTATTGGAGATTTGCTATTATTATTATAATTATTATTTCCATTTTGTAAATATACCGACTAAGCTCTGTTGAGATGCACTCTGTGATGATAATGTTTTTGTGTTTTTCTACAAATGAAGGAAAAGCTATGTTTCTCTTTTGTTGCGTTTTCAGATTTTGTTTATTTTTACTAGCCCTTAAGTTATGAGCACTTTTGGAAGAAAACTTCAGTTTCTAAAAAATTACTTGGATTAATAGTACTTTAACAGCGAAGGTGAAAATGGCTACATATAATTGATGAAAGTCAGAAAAATCAAGAATTCGGTAAATAAAATTGAAAAAAATTCAGAGTTTGCGCCAACTAACAAATCTTTAAATGGTTGTTATAAAATTATTTAGTATTTTTTTCTAGAATAAAATTAAGTGAAATTTTCAGGGAATTTTCAACCTTGTTACTTGCTTGACTTTAACTCTGCTTTGCTAAATCTCTATTTATAAGGAGCATCTGCAATGCTTTTCCCGTAATAAGCTCTTGAAGAGATTATATACTTGAAATGCAATATCAATAAGTTTTCACGAAGTGGGTTTATGAATTAAAGATTGGATGAACAGACCCATTAAAGAGTGCAGTAAAGTCCATTTTGAAACAATGAATGATTAGTTTTGTCTAAAATTCATTGTTCTTAGTTATTATAAAATTTATCACGTTGAAATCCATGCGATTGCTACTCTAAAATTGAATTCACGAATCTTTTGGACAAAATAGAGAACTTGGAATGGCATCTTCTTCGCTAGAATTTTAAGATTATAAAAATAAGGATATTACATCACTTAAAAACGTAAATAATGTGATTACTTGTGGCGTAATTGGAACAAGGTTTTAGTGACCTGTGTTTAGGTTTGAATATTTGCGGTCTGAGACATTGAATATTAGAAAGTTTTCATACAATAAATTAGACGTTAAGTCAGAAAACCTGAGAATGTTTGTGCTAATTGCTTAGCTATATTGCTTACTTAAGGTTGCGTGCCTGCTACTTGATATCTTACAAAGAAGTGTATGGGTGTGGCTTCATGTGAAATTCTCCTTATACTTCACTAATTGATTCCTAAAAGTAATAAATTTGAAGTTGAAATGTTTTGAAATACACACGAGTAGATATTTAAAGAAACATCCTTTTAGGATTGACATTTACAATCATTGATGCTATTCTTGTCCTTCATCAAACAATGGGAATTGACGCAGTGTACAACGAAACGCAAAAACAATGGTTGTGTGATTTAAGCGCATTGGCAAAAGATGTTATCTATTATAAACTTCATTACCCATACTTGGCTATGTCAATCGGGAACAGACGCAGAATATTATGGAAAATGGGAAGAATAGCACTTAATAATATTTTCAAATTAAATTATTTTAAGCTTAGAGTTGAAATCTAGAATTGAAAACTTTATTTTAAGGTGTGCTATTATGGCAGTTTTTGTTCAAGCGAAAATCACCAGTATATCAATGCCTTTACTAACATTACAGTTAATGCTAGAGCAGACTTTGTCATATCACTTCTTTAAGGTGCTATATGGAAAGTAAAATATTTATGTATATCTCTACAATTGTAATAACGTATGTTTGCAATATTGCGGAGTTATTCTATGTTCACGATTCATTCTCTATGTAAAACGCATCGTGTTCAAGGGATAGAAATTTTTATTACCATGGCTATTTCATGCCATCCTAATTTTTCCATATGCAACAGGTGTCACTCACTTCTACCACGTACCTTATATGAAACTTTTATTTGATTTTGAAATATGTAGTAAAGAAGTATTTCATAATTATATAGTAAAGTAAATTTATTAGAATAGAACAAATTCACTAGTATTTTCAATAATCTGAAATTTAAGTTTATGCGTATATGTAAACAACAATTATTATGATAATTAAAAAATTTGTATATATATATACTTTACTTTATAACAGGAAATTATTATTAAAGAAAGTGACCTGTTTTAGTTCGGCCACATTTATTGTGGCGTCTATTTATATATAATATGATAAAAAATCGAAACCAACTATCACAGTGTCGGTTAGGCAGAGCACAATAGTTCACGAAATATGTGAAAAAATAGTCGCACTTATTGAAATACGTTATTTTATAATATTGGAAATTGCCCTACTTATTGAAATACGTTATTTTATAATATTGGAAATTGCCCTAATTATTTTTCACTATATTTAATCCAAATATAAAATATAATAGTGCATTTATTATTTTAACACTCCTAGCTATGGCTATTAGTACATTCAAACAAAAATTCCAGACCCAGGATTTTTTTTGAGATTATGGCAAAATAAAGCTTCACCAATGCAAACGTCAATACCGGCAAAAATTAGATTAGCAATACAATCATCTTTTACATTTTCTTTTTTTTTGAAAATCTTCACAAGCCTTTTGCCTTAATATTTTAATGTAAATTCAACATATATTTATACTTTCAAAAATATACAACCATTTCTAAGTGTAAAATTTTTCTTTGAAAAAGCAAAGTACTTTAACTTCCAAACAATTTTGTCTAAAATTACAACGCTGACATTTTCAACTTTCCAAATATCAGACTTGCCACGCTTGCATAGCTCGGCTTTTCTTATAGTTCCAATCGAAATTCCATTGTTTTCGAATTTATCTGTGTGGCCAACTTGAAAATCATCGAAAAGAAAGTCGTCCAAATTAAACCAAGATGTTTCATTTTTTGTGCCAAAGTATTTGATTCTGACATCGTCATCAGTTCCTGCATTTTTGGAAGCCTGCGTTTTAATCAATGTATAATATTTGTCTGCATATAGAAATGCAATTAAACCTAGCAAACAAGCTGTCTGACGAATCATTATAAGATCCTTTATTAAAATACGTTGGAAAAATTTTAAATTTATTTAAAAGTCAAGATTTTGTTTTTGGAAGCTTCAGCTTGCCTGTGTGAAATTTTAGGGTGAAAATTATGGAAAAAATCATATTAAATTATCACAAGAATTTATTCTTAGATCAAGAGGCGATCCACTATATTTTGGTATTGATATAAATAGCTGCTCACATTCAGGAATTTCAAATTATAGTTCATTATGCGTATAGCATTAATTGATTTACCTCCAAAGAATTTTTAAAAAAATTTCAATTAAGAATTGTTTAATGAATCATTACTAATTAAATATGGAATAAATATTTATATTTTATTCAGATCTAAATTGTAAAAAACAAAGAGAAAACAATAAATATTGGGGAAAACATTTTTTAAATTTCACTTTCCTGAAAATGAGTTGTTGAAATATCAAAAGAATTGGAATTTCCTGATTTTGAACACGGTGTGCCTGAAAGGGGCTCACACTGCTTTCTTAAGAAGGAAAACATTTGAGACTAGTAGTTGTTTCCATGGAAAATTTCTACGACATTGACGAATTTTCACTAGCATCCTTGCATACTTCTAATAGACCCGAACTACGACTTCAAAATCGAACACACTCTTCTACTAAAATTGAAAATTAATCAAAATCTTTTCAGCATTTTCACACAATATTACTCTTAGAAAATTTGATTCATACTGCACCATTATTATTTTATTCAATAATTCAACCACTGTTAAAATACAATTAACTAATTACATGGAAGAAGCTCATTTCAAATTACCACTCAGTTTTAGTTTTCTATGACAAAAAATATTTAATTTTTTTTAAAAAATCTAAATTTAAAATGTTCATGTTTAAAACCCATTGGAAAACAACGAACTCTAACTGTTTCTCTATATGTGGATAGACCTCCCAAACCCATTGAGGAGTGCCATTCATAAAGTCAGAAATTGTGGTGTGGAACATGGCCTACTATAAATATATATAAACATAATATCACTAAAAGTGATATTTAGGATAATTAGGAATTCATACTCATGTGAGTAGCATAAAATTTCACATAAAAATTATAAATTGAATAATATAAACAACTTTTAATATTTCTTCACTTTTTTGCAAAGCACACTTATTACTAATACAAAATTCATAATACAAATTTTTAACGCACAAGAAATCGTTCAAAAAATATTTGAAGACATCGAAAGTAATTTGTTCTAACATTTGAGCTGTGATTCTTCTGGAAATGTATATTCTGAGATTCAGTAAAAATAGAAAGGCATTAAAATTCTGGAAACTTCGTAAGCCCACATCACAATTGAAAACATTTGAATTGTTTGTATAGAATGCCCACCGTCATCTTTGATATTAAATAAATCATTATCTTCAACATAATGTGGCATTATTGGCGAAATATTAAGAAAAACAAAAAACTTTTAGTGATTTATATATTATTCTTTGATTTATGGCTACTTATAAATTTAAGAGTATATAGAAGTAGTAATTGAATAATGGAAATAGTATCTGTTGGTAAATTGCTGTATGACAAATTGCAGAGAATGAAACTTATTAAACTAATTAATAGTTACATTGTGGCAAAAGAGCAGACAAAGATCACATCAACAAATTATAATTACGAAAGACAGGTACATTTTATTTGTTTGCATATTTCAATCTAAATATGATGTAAAAGATTAATTAAATTACTTTGGATTTATTTTGTATTATACAGGTTTGATCATTAATGCAAATAGAACGCTCAATGTTGAAGCATACATATAGTTCCCAGGACCTCCAAGTCAATTACCAGATTTTGTGTTGGGCTGCACCTCTTCATCCGACCTTCATTCTAGCAGATGTCCTGTTTACGAAAGCATGCTTATAGGTTAAGTTTACAAATAGGGTTTTTTTCTTCTAGCTTTCCCATCATTTCACTTGTATTTTCAATAATGCAATTAAGTAGCTGGATAGCTAATCATAGGCTAACCCTTTGTTTTAGTTCCAAAACCCTTATTTCTAAAATGTTAGATATGTTAATTATTGATTGTGGACTTCTGGATTTAGTCTTGTTTCTGCTGACAATATCAATAGTTTGCATGTAGTTAGAAACATGTACAAATCTATTTGCAAATATATTTATATGTAGGCCTCATAACAAGCTAATGAATTCTGGTTACAAAGATTCCTTTATTGCAAGTCATTACAAAAACAATCAATGTACAAAATTATTGAAAGTAAGGAGCAATAGGATGCACTGCATTGCATTATTATTGAGCTTCTTCTGCCAGCCACAACCATTTACAAGGTACTTGGTGATATTCAACCATTGTTGATTTTTCATCATTGCATGGTTCTGCTTCAGCCCTGTTAACTGCCATCAATCTAAAAAATTTCCATTATTCATGCCATTGCAATAAAGTTGTAAATAGATAATAGTCTAGGGAGTTAAATCTATATAAATTAAATGGTGCAAGACCCATTAGAGCCATGCCTGCTAAGAGAGAAAAGATTACAACCCATACTATGAGCTACATTTCACTGGAAATAAGTCAAACTTAGCCTGGTGCAAATTCTACTTAACATTGATTTTCCATGCATATATTACATCCCAGAATTGAGTTTTCCTTGGCAATAGCCTGCTATTTGATAAAAATTGTATTTTCATTATTTGATAAGATGCAGTTATATCATGATCAAATGCAACCTGAAAAAAATTTGGTGGAACCTTAATTTCTACATCCTTCATTTTAAGACTAGGTGATGACATAAAGCATCAAATTAATCAAATTTAAGTAACATTTGAAGGTGATATTTTTCAGATTATAAAATATCAGGAAGTCTGTTTCCCATGATTTGTCTATATATGCTAAATCACAATTCAATATAATCTGATAGAAATTTACCTATCAAAGCAAACTATAATACAGTGTAAAACAGAAAGAAAATGACTAGTTTAAATGCATTAAAACCAATCTAACTCGTATGTAATTGCTATGTAAGCAAATCATCACACTCACATTATCCTTGCATCATGGCAGGCGGTTTTATTGGCTGAAAGGTTTTATTATAAAGAAAAAGCAACATATAAACTAGAATTGTACTACTTTTGAATTTTTAAAATCTGATTTTCCAACGATTATGTTAGGATTAAATATTGATCCTAATCCAATAAAATTTATGACATTCAAAAGCTCTATGCAGGATCAACAAACAAATTCAATAAAGAAGGAGAAGGGCATATATTAAAGTTTTTTGAGAAATTTGTTTTATTGCTTGAAGCACCTGGAAATGGCCTCGAAATCATTTTGAAAAAGTGAAATTCATTTTAGTTTTGGTATGCTATAATTTTTTGCGTATTTTAGTTGCTATGTGAAAAAGACAAACTGCAAAAAAGCTATATCAAGCTTAACACTATTACGTCCGCTGTTTTTTCTTACCTCAAAAGTCAATTTCGTCAAACTTGACGAAAGAAATCAAATTTTCTATGTGCAAAATTATATCTTTCTTACCAAAATATTATCTTATTGTTATTTATTTTATAATTTAATAAAATATGCTATAATTAAAAAATCTATTATATTTATAAAAGTTATATATATATATATATATATATATATATGATTATATAATTATTATCTTTATATTTGTGTACAATGAAAGACAACTTTTTTAAATCGAATCATAACATATCCATTACAGAGCAAATAGTAGAATCAGTACTGAAGCAATTTGAAAAGCAATCAAAACATTGCAAAAGCAAATCAAACATTGCAAGAAATGCAAAAAGTTAAGCTCACTTTTTTCAACTTCACTGGTACAGTGTCTACCACACAAAAATTTTGAATGCGACCTGCACCTTGCAGAGGCCTTGTTTTTGCACATAACAATATAGTATTTTCATATCCGGGGATTATCTTGTGAAGAAACTAATTTTAGAGAAATGGTTGCATTCCTGATAAAGATAATTGCCCCCAATAAATTCATAAGGAATCGTTTCCGAGGAATACTTGAGCCTGTTGCTTGTTTGACGCAGATCCACGAATTCAATAGTACAATGTCAAGCAAATTTTGTCAAACAGACACTGGCCAACTAATCGAAGCACATCGTGTAGTATAAAATCTCATAATGGCATCAACTGCGTCAACACCTACCTTCTGTTCAGAAGAGAGTAGAATGAAGCTTTTGTTTGATAGTATCATCACACTGTGGATTGACATGAGATCTTTCTCTTAGTCAAATTTGAAAGGCCTGTATTTTGAAAAAACAGTATGATTATCATTCTACCAAAGGCGTTATTTGTTCCACGCACAAAACATCTCAATTTTACATCAACTGAACTACTAGTTGAAGATTTTACATGAGAAGATATCTCTAAATCAGATGAGTTTTCTTCTTCATCACTCATTCCTTCGTTCATCACTATGTGTGGTATGGGTATTTAGTGTAACAACTTCAATGTAACCATCATGATCATGATTAGATTCATGGCCATCAGAGTAAATAATATATATTTGCCACGAAGTTTCCAAAACATTTAGTTCAGTATTTCTCATCGGACCTTGAGCCATTGCAGCATTGCACAAGTGTTTATTTGAGTGAAGGTATATAATCTATTATAATCAAAGTCATTGGAACAGTCAATACTATCTTATATCTATATTATATTTATTCTTACGCCATAAATGTTTGCATACTTTAGGTTGTTTGAATACAAGGGAATTACAGTGGGTTCATATACAACATTATTGGAAGGTATTTGCAGTAAATGTGTATAGGTACATGCATGAATTCATGTGAACACTAATGATTCGCCAAATTTGAAGAAAAGGCCGTTCTAGGTAATCATTTAGTTCAATGCGATTGTGAAAAGTTTGCATTCTAGGTAATCATTTAGTTCAATGCGATTGTGAAAAGTTTGCATATCATATAAATATCTAAACACGTACATATTGCGAATAATGATGTAAAAAACGATATCATATAATCTAGCTTTCATGTTCCCTATTTTAATCTATCATTTTTTTGAAATGAAAATTGATTTCGTCAAAAATGACGAAATGGACGTTCTAGTGTTAAGACTCTAGAAATTTGAATTCAATATATATGCAAAAAATCATGGCATCCAATTTCCCAATTTAGATGTTTTTGGGTAGAAGCTAAATGAATATTTATATAGCTAGATTATATAGGTGTATAGTAGCTGACCGGTTATCCGACTCCGACATGCATAGAAATGCACGGATATTTTATAATAATTGGCATAAGTATAAATATTTATTAAACAAATCCGCAATAGATGTCGGCGTTGATGCAAAATTTCATATTGAATTCTAATTCAGGTAGTAGTTTATTGGAGTTGAATAGGCTCTTAATGAAGGCACTCGTTGAGTTAAATGATGAGCTATTACTAAGTTTCTTATGTCAATGGAATTAGAAGAAGCTAACTGTGCATCCGAGATTCTTGCTTGAAGAAATGGTTGATCACAAGGATGAATAATTAAATTCTTCGGAAATCTAAATTTGTACGCCTACTTTATGAGGTGATGGCATAAACAGAATTATATAAATTTACGGCATGGTTTACTATATTCTCATGAAACGAGACTTTCTCTAACACATGTCATTTTTGTTCAATTGTCAAATCTTACCCCCTCCCATTGTTCTGATTATGTCCTTAATCACTGCCACGAACATTTATGAAAGCGAAATAAGTTTTGAAAGTCTGAGATCGAACCAATTCCAGGCTTATTTGAGAATTCAGTCTCGAATGTCGAGTAATATTTTTACAATGTTAATTTCAAGAAGAAATCGCATTAGACAGTTTTAGCTTAAAAAAATTCCTTTTAAAATCAAATGATAATTAAATTGTATAGCTCCTAAGAAAAATATAACTTGCATATATATATATATATATATATATAGTTTGTTTTCTTTTTTATTTTTTTTGTTGTTTACTTTAGTTTGCTAGTTTCTAATTAGTTTTGTTAACTTGTTTTGTTTACATTTATTTATCTTTTCTTTCTATATATTATCGTTAGCTAGTTACTAGTGTATTGCTAGTGATATGAAACAATGTCTAATATATATGAAGTGATTCTTTTAGTTTCATTCTTACATCGTTCCGGATTATATTTGGAATTTTAAAATGACTGCAGACATTGAAGCAAATATTTTCATGTCTTCCTGAAAATTTACAACTTTCCAAAAATATGAATTGCAAGTGATAGCTTAGTTCTAAGAACGCAGGATTTTTTGGTCCCTCAGTCCCATGGAATTTGGATTCATTCTCTTCCCATCCTAATCCTAAGAAATTTTCTAGTTTTATAGGGCTATTGGTTCCACTCGCTAGGCATTGTTTTTGCCATTGTCAAAACTGTATAACAATTTTCTGAAATGCGTGACCTTCGTTTGCAATTGCTTGTTACAATCTATTTGAAATTTTAAGCTCTATGTCCGATTCACTGAGAACTGGCACATCCCATGGGGCTGAGTGGTTCTGCCAAACCCTAGTACTGTTAAGCGTGACCACTTTTTCGAACAGGCCTGGGATTTGTGACAAAATAGTCCCGTAAATAACAGCAGCAACATGGGGTTGAAACCATAACAAAAGAAAGTGATCCATGGAGTTCAGAATTATATTGAGAATTTTGAATATTTTCAGCAAAATAGAAACTATACCGTAGGAATATTTGGGATCCTGAGAGGAAACCTGCTAATGAGAAGGGATTAGAACCAAGTTCAAAGGTTCTTGGATCTATAATTTTCTGTTTCCCCAGAGACATTGGTAATAAACTGGGAAGTCAAATTGCATTAATTATTATTTATTTGGGACTGAGCTAATGTGTAGTGGATTAGTAATTAACATTTTTCCCTTGAAACTCTTTATGCTTAAAACAATTGGGTATATAATTTCTTTACTTATTACGGTGATTTATTCCAAGAATTAATTTTATATGTTTTTGTATTAGGCGAGGAATCTAAGCTCTACCTGCAATAACAGGAGCAACCTATTATGAGTAATCTTTGATAATATTTGTTGTAAAGTCACAAACCCGTTACGATTTTCGTTCAAACCATGAAATTCTACAAGGAAATATATACTTATGTGGTAGCAAAACCCGTAAACACGTATATAAATATAGAAATTAACCAAGCTTATAAACGCTAAAATATTCACCTCCCACGAGCCATCCATCTGTCGCATGACACAGTCACTGTTTTGAAATATTTTTCGGCCCATTTTTAAAATGTCAATTCCCTGTTACCAATTTAGAGCCTACTGAGTACCCATATCACTAACAGGAAAACTTGTTTACTTTTATGTGTTAGTAGGAGATCTTTGTCACGGGTGCTTTAATCAGTAAGTAGAATTTCCTCATGTGTTACTTTTCTCTCTTTTTTATTAAAGTAAAACTCCAATAAATATTGATTGGCTGTTAGTGCCTGATGTGTTTATTGAAAATTCTGGTGCCCAATATAATGCACTTGTTGCTTAAGTCACTATGTGTTACAGTCAAATTTGTGCTTCAGCCAATAGTAATGTATTTATAAAATGATTGGAAGAATGAATTTCGCTAGAATTTTAAAGTATATATTAGCTTGAGGTAAAATTGTAGTATTATTCAAAATGCAGTAAGTAACTTTATCTTTGAATAAAAATTTATGTCATTTTTAATTTATTGTTAGAGTAAATAAGCAGATAAATATCTAGGGTGATAAATATTCAAAAACTGTTTGAGTAGATTTTCTACAATATATTCTGTGTGAATCATTTTAAGTTAATGCAAAAAATTCCAATTGCGGTTGAAGTCCAAATCATTTGAGACCCTCGCATTTCACTTGGACCATTTTTCCAAATTATATCTGAAATTGATATTTTCAATGCTATATATATATATATATATATATATGTTTCTGAAATTTTGTAATATAAATCATTTCTAAAATTCATTATCCAGCTTTTTATCATTTCAAAATATAAATACATTAATTTTTTTAACTTATTTAAAAAAATCAATATTGCGGGAAAATAATTAAAACATTGAAGAAAAACAAAAGCTGACTGAAAAACCGGTTGGTAATAAATTCACGCAAGTTTTAAATTGCCTTGCATCACTGAATTTTCTTCTCTTTTCAACGATGCAAGGCACAAAAGAATGTAGAATACCATGTGGATTTGTAATTAGTATAAAATATTGATTGCTTTTGCCGAATATCTTTTTCGTTTTATTGCGTTAAACTTGTGTTATATTTTTTTGCATTTAGATTACCATTTACGTTTTTTCACCATTTAATTCTAACACTGCTAAGTTCATAGACACTCATTCCTTGGTTTTTGAGAACTCATAAGATTAGAAGAATGCTTTACTAATAACAAAAAAATTTAAAATGAGCAGAATGCAAGTGTGATGAGTAAAGTCATCACACAATGCGCTCACAGTTGACAGTCACAACTTTCATATAACGGTTCAAAATGAACTTTTAAATGCAACATAAAGGGTATTAAGAATCAATCAGTGCAGTACATGAATCACAAAACCCTATGGTATTCTGCATCTTTTAATGCATTGCATCGCTGAAAGTAGTAGAAAATTGAAAAATTTAGAAAATTTAAAACTCGTGCGACAATTTCAACTAATCTGTACTTTCGAAAAATGTCAAAAAAATTACATCAAGATATATAATTCAATGATAAAAACTCACCGTGAATTCTAAAATGTATATGGGATATTAGTTATGGTACAATAACTTCAAAGATAATTACTTTTAGTACATCAAACTCATGCTCAGTAAATAATTTAGTTGAAAAAATGTGTTGAGAAGGCAAACACTTACTTAGAAATGTAAATTTGAATAGTTACAAACCAAAATTCTAAAATTCTCCAATAAAGTGTTAACTATTAGGGTGACATTAAAATAATATTTACTAAACTTGTAATTAAAATTTCATATAAATTGTAAAAAACTTTATACCAATATGCAATTATAGAGATTCATTTTTTGCTTGTCAGAGCTTTTTTGAAATGTTATTATAAAATACTGTTTTAGAGTTTCTAGAGCACATTTAAATTACAAAAGTTTATATGTCATTTCCTCCATTTAGAAATGTCAATAAATATCTGGTTAGCGCACTAATTATTAAAAAGCATAATTTATGCACGCCAAATGTGTTAATTTCAACGTAATTATTAAATGCATACACTTTGTTTTTAAGAAAATATTTTTAGCACATTGATACATCGATGTAAGCTAATAACATACAAATTTTCTATCCAAATTCTTAACTTAAATTTCATGCAGCAGTTGAAAAAATATCAAGTTGTATATTTAATAGGATCCTTAGCAAATATATTTTTGGTTTTAATTCATCATATGGAATAAATTGCAAATGAGTTTTCACATTTTCAAAAATATTATTTAAATTTCATTTTTTATTTAGGTAAAATATTGAAAGAAGAAATCTAATTATGGTATATTTCCCAAATTTTAATTCAACACATTACAATTGGATTGAGGTGAGTAAGGATGTAGTCAGTTTATTTGGTGCCATTTTGACAACATTTGGCTTGTTCCTGAATGCTCTGAGCTTTAAAACTGCAAAGTTTCTTGATAAATACAATTCTTCAATGGCATTCTTTCAGTTATTAGCAATCTGGGATTCAATTGCGATTTTGCAGGTAAGTAGATTACTCAAAAATCAGCAGTCAAGAAAAATCATTTTCCTAGTAGAAGAAAATAGAATAAATTTGAAATATTTGTAGTTAATCAAAAACGCATCTGCTTTCAATTATAGTTTTGGTAGCTATTGCTTAGGTAATCAGCAATAATGACGTTTTTAAGTTGTAATGTCTTATTTATTTAGTTCTTAACATTAAACTTATTATGCAATCTATTTTCATTATTTATAAATTCTGTGTATTTTTTAACAAATTATCTTAGGATGGCCTTGTGAATCTTGGTGGAAGATACTTTGGGCATGATTTCAGCACATTTTCTCCACTTCTTTGCAAATTGTATTACTACCATAGCATCTGTAGCTCAAACGTGGCAAACTACCAACTTGTGGCACTTTGTGTTGACCGACTTACAGCTGTTAAGGTATAAATTTTGAATTAAAAATTCAGTTTATTCAAAGTTTAGTAAATTGGGACTCAAAATGTGTGTTTTTCTGACAAAAACTCAAATTTTTTAGCAGAAATCATTTCAGCACAATTTCAAGCTAGCCTTTTTAATAATTAACACACACTTTCAAAACCCTTTAAATGTGCTCTGTATTTGGCAATTTTTCCAACATCCATCTTGGAAGTAATTCAATGATACTATTCTATAGAAAATTACCCACAGGACTTGATAACTACTCTAAATGATTAATTTATTAAAAAATGTCATTTCCCTAAAATAGACTTGGTGGAATTGCATGAGAGACTTTATATATGTTAACATTGAAGATATTTTTGATTTAAAAATTTGAACTTTATTCAAATTTGACGAGTGTCGATATTATAATTTTTAGACTATGATTTCTTATTACTTTCTTGTTTACCAACCCTAATACTTGAGAAATAGTAATTTTGTTAAAATATTTTAGATTTCATGAATTTTAAGTTTATGTCTTATTTGCAATGTTCAACATCGTGCGAAATTGATTTCAAAATTTTTCATTCAAATTTTGTAATAATGAATACAATTAATAATTGCGTTTCCTAATATTGAGAAATTTTATTGTGCTTCCAATGAAAGTTAATCATAATGATATACCGCATAATGTCTATATGATGAACACGGTTATTATACAGAACATTTTCGAGATATATTTCATTTCAGGAAGATATATATTTCCATTAATATGTCAAGAAATTCAATAAAGCTGTTAAAATCCTTAAAAAATAATTTCGAAAATACAGTTTATCGATATGTTGTTAGATTTTCGTGTATACAAAATCAATTGCAAATTTTGTCTGTTATTTTTTATTGGAAACAAACTAATGAAAGCCTTCTATAATAAAAATTTGATAAAATCATGTAATAATTTAGTTTCCAATATGGTACCGATCTAATGGTAAACCGATCCTAGCTTATTGGGTGTGTTTTGGCATCTTTTCTGTTAACTACGTGGTATATTGTCCACTACTGTATTTTTACAATCTTATAAATGGTAGCTGTTACATTGTTGGAGACGTTGTGATAATCAATTGGGTGATACGTTTCCATTCGTTTTTTATTTTATCAGGACTCCCATTTCTCATTATCCTCGTTATCAACATTTACTTCATTTTTTATCTCCGGCAAACTAAGTATGGCTTAACTTATGTTTATATAATAAAGTTGCATTATTTTTGCAATATCTCAAATCAAGTAAGTTACAAAAACTAGAATATCAAATTTCTCTAAAATGAAAGATTTGTGGGAATTCCAGGTAAAATCATTTTACCAAATCGATGCATTAATTTTTGATGCAGGAATGTATGACCAGCAGAAAACCTTCACTCACATATTTATTAGAGTATTTTTTGTAATTTATATTTTTAACCCATCAATTTCTTCACATGTGTATTTAATGTATGTTATGTAAACAATGTCCGATCCAATTTGCTTACAATTTCCAGTGTTTTTAGGAATTTTTAGGATTAAGAAAATACTCTTATCAAATATTTAAAATGAGACATAAATTCCCTATACTGTATTTTGGTTTTAATTAAAAGAATGATTTCACGTATTGGCAACTTCTATATAAGTTGATGAATGATCAAGATGAACATTATTAAATAAGCAAGAAAAAATGTGATATTAGCTGAATATAGAACTAGTTTGGATTTAACATTCTAAAATAATGAACAATTTCCCATACCTCACTGCCTCCTCCGTTTATTTTTACCCAACAAGAAATTTTGTTCTTAAGATGGAGAAAACCACCTTGAGGGCCGGTTTTCGGTTGCCAAAATGGAAGTTTAGTTATTGAGATTTTTTACTTCTTGAAGGTATTACACACCATTTCAAAGCACTAATAGGGTTGAAATAAAACCCCAAGAAGGCTGTTCACTAGTCTATCCTTAAAAGGCCCCAGCTTATTATATATCATTGTTTTCAGATTTCTCAGGAGATTAGGTTTCTTTCATTGAATGATTGGCTATTATTTTTAGACGTTTGAAATTAACCTAGAAAGACAAGTTTTTTCAGGAAATGTGATTGGCTGAAATAGATTTGTTTTGTATCTAGGGACATATCACCGGAATTTTACCAAATTTTGCCTAATGCGCAAGCGCACTACCCGAAAACGCCGGATGTTGAGCAGCTTTCACTTACACTTCATGGTAAACAAAGAGGCATTCTATCGATTTGTGTCATAGCGTTCGGGTGTGTTTTTTTATTTCTGGAAATTATTGGCAGATTTATATTGTGTTGATTACTTTTCTATACCTTTCATCATTCCTCCATCTAATAAACAGAAAGCACATTGCAAAAGAGAGGCCCAGGAGTATCAAAACTTACTTAGATCTAGATCAAAATAAGACTAATCATGACTTGACTTCTTAATTCCTCACTTCGACACCTTTGCCAAACTTTTCTTCAGTAATTGACATTCTTCAGACTGAGCTACACCTACCCCCGACAGAGCGAGAGTAGACAACATATGAGAAGAAAGTTTATCAATATTTGCGATTTGTAGAAGACTTAATTAAATGACCCCAAAAATTATTTTTTCCGCTAAGCCGATCTTTGGCCAATTTGACCGCACCTCCTAAAAAATCTATGTTAGATAAAGAATATCTGAGAGCATTTCATGGTGCAGGAATGCATCTACTATTACTATGCCAATTTCAATGAACTAAGAATGAATGATTTGTTGATCAAGATAGTAAAAACATTAATTATATACGCATCCAGATATGATATCAGGTCCAGATGAAATTGATTTTGTAGTTGTTAGGAAATGTAATGAAAGATCTGCAATAAATCATCTCTGATTTGGTCAAATGATATCCTATGTAGCAACCACCAGTGGTACACTGGTGAAAATTAATGACAGTATTAGCAATTGCAGCCACTCATATCCACCAGGGGACATCTACTGGTGACATCTAATTTACATTTAATCATAAATAATATATGAGCTAATACTTGCAAGTAAAATATTATTATGCTTCTTAGACCTCATAAATATACAAAATTCATTGTGAATAGGTTTCTTGCAGTTTTCTGCTTGCAGAAATTATAACATATATATGCAGAATGAAATTTTAAAATAATTTATTCATGATTATTCTCGGATCTTGAAATTAATGTCTATATGGGCATTTTTGTATGCTTGTTATTATTGCTTATAATAAAGAAATTCTTTCTATTTTCCATTACCAAATTAAAATCAATATGAATGCTAAGCTTGCTAGGATTTCCTTCAGCCCATTGTTGGGTTTGTGTTGGTTTAAACTGCAATGTTTAAGCTGCTTATCAATATAAAAGTTTGCTATTTTTACATTCAAAACATTGCCCTGATGTGAAAATCCTGCTCTTTCCACTGGTTGACAACCAATTAGCCACCAGTTAGCCACTGGTGCACTGGTGGTCCATCGTTTTTTCCATTGGAGGACCACGAGTAGTTGGCAACGCGGGATACTTACTTCATGAGATGATACTTTTCAGAGAATTTAAGAGTATATGAGAAAGCTGACTTAACTCTTTGCAAATTCAAAATTTCTCAACAAAAAATCTTGCTTACTCTGCTTAAAACTTTTTCCTTACATCTCATTTAAAAACTGATTAATAAAGTAGTTCATTATTCAAGATTCCAACACTTAAATTACTTAAAATAACAAATTGAAGTATCATGCTGTGAATCGTTATGAAACTAATTAAGCACTGAAAAGTAGCACACAAATTTGTAAGTGTTTATTTCTATGCTACCTTAGATTTAATGCTTTACTTTTCTTAAGCATAAAATTCTGTATTTAAGCAGAAACTGCACATTTTATCTTCAAACTCACAAACCGTTTTCTCCAAGCCTATTAGGAAATTTGGGACTTCTGAGATTTGGGGTACATCTTTGGGTAAGTGCGCTACCACGGTATTGTGAGTATTTAGTATAAAACTTATTCCTGTGTTTATTTTAGTCTATAAAAATTTAATTTTTCTCAGTGTAAAATGCGCTTTTTGCAAAAACTTCCAAATTCTTCTCACACTCGGTTTTCAGATAATAAAGCGGACCAAAGCCCACTGCAGCTACATCTAGTCTCAACTGCTTTATTTTACTGTAAATTGACCACCCTTGTTCCAGGAGTGTTGTTAGATTTTAGAAATTTTCATTTATTAGTGAGTTACAGGCGCTAAAAATTTTAATATTTAAACAATCAAAAGTTTCAAAAAATACTTAGGATTAAGTTACAGTTGTTTATTTAATATAACTTAAAATATATATTTCCAATTTAAATGTACAAGACTGATTTTAGTACAATTTTTAGAAAGAAAAGTAGTTCAAAGCAAAGCAGTGATAAAGATCGTGCTGAACGTCGAATGATTGTCATGCTTATTTCTGTCGGCTTCTTCTTCCTTTTTTTCACACTTACCACTGGTATTGGCTTTGCATTGTCGATTCAGTTTTCCCCAACAAACGCAAAGGAGAAATCGCTTTCTGATTTACTAAAAATCGCCCTAGAAATTCCGCTTATAATGAATTCTTCGATGAATTTTGTGTTTTTCTTCTTAAGTGGAAAAGGATATCGGATTGCTTTCAAAAAAATGCTCAGAGCGCAATTTTAATTAATGCGTTTTCAAATATTTAATTAGTCATTTATTATCCAGTTTCGTACGTCCCTTTATAATTAACTAAGAGAAATTTTTAAATTAGAAGCGGACTGCAAATAAGAGTAAATTCTTTTGTTTATCATTTGAATATTATATCAAAAGCAACCATAAATGTTTTGTGCAAGCATGCATAAAGTTTTGTAGATTGTCATGCTGGTTATGAAATTATATGTTTTATATATCTTAGCAAATTATAAACATGCCTAGATATTGATTTTATTATATAATATTAATCTGCCAAGAATTTATCGAGAATTATAAAAAGATATTTCACTCAGATCGAATCTTGAAGAACAGAGGAAAGAAGAATTTTCCTAAAAGATTCCAACTTCTTTGGTAACAGAGTCTTAGCTATAGAATAGGATAAGAGGCGCCAGCTCGGCCGCCCCTTTCCCCAATTTTAAACTGACACCGAATTTAGACCAGTTAACTAGTTTTGTAGTAATATTTCTATTTAAAAATGCACTTTGCAAAAAAATCATTTGGAGCTCATGTGTTAGAATTGCTAGGGACAATAGATTACATTATTTTTATATTGTAAGCAATTTACAGGGGTATCTGCAAATCATGTCTAGTTAATATGGGATACATATATATTAATATATATATATATATATATATATATATATA
>CABFPE010000633.1:3641-15798 GCA_900660155.1 Hofstenia miamia | reverse complement strand
ATATATATATATATATATATATAATTCATTGTGTATAGTAATGCATCTATTGTACCTCTCTTAGATTTATATGCAAATTGATAATCATCCAAAGTATTCTGAATATATTCTCAATGTATACTTCCGAAACACATCTGTCTAAAATTCGTGCTAAAATTGGTGTAACAGTGATTGGACAAAACTTCTTTAAATTGTTTTCTGCAATGGGCTACGTGATATTCGTTTTTGGCACAGGTGTGACGATTTCTGAATTCCATTTTTCAGGGTATGTCATTTTACTAAAACACCTATTGAAGACTTTAGCATAAATTTTCCCTATTAGCACAGAATGATGCTTATAAAACCAAGAAGAGATCTTTGACAAACCCGGCGATGTGTCGAATTAATTTTTCCAAACAGATATTGAACTCTGTCTTCAGAAACATTCGGAATTTCATGGGATATCCTGCAGGATCCACGACGTTCATCCTTATAGTTATCTTTATTAAATATGCTGAAAAACTCATTGAACATTTTTGCTTCATTTTCATTATTTTTATATTAGTTGATTTTGTTCTCCTTTCTACTTCCTTTTGTATCTCTGACAAAGTTAAGTTAGCAATACAATTTCTCCTAAGTTGTCGCACTTTTTGGACGATAAATTTTTGGGTTCTATTTAATAGGGTTCTATCCCCTTCTTTAAGCATTTCCTTTTGATACTAATCAACTCATTTAAAGAATCATCACGAACACTAGATTTTTATGCCTTGATTGATGCATTATTTCCAAGAATTTTTGATCCAATGTTTCGACCAAGACTTCAATATGTTCCTCTCTCATTACATCACCCCAATTAGTTTCACTCAGCAACGACATTATTTTCTGTTGATTATAGAAATTGGGACTGTTTGACAGTTTTATCTTATTTGGTACTTTATAACTACAGTCAATTTTTGGAGTTAATATTATGCTTAGGTGATACATTATATTTATATTTCCAAAAGGTGTATCATATAAAATATCGTAATAGTCAGCCTTTGTGACATAAGTAACATCAAGTTGTGATAAAGAGGGTAGAAACGTATGTTTGTTTACAAGATTTTCAAAATTAATACATTGCAAACATTCAAGACTTTTCTGATTTGCATCTCCAATCACATATATAAACGCACGTGGATATTTTGAAATGCACATATTAACTGAATTCACGAGGATTGATTGTGATCTCTTTTTATTACGATCTGGTGGCATGTATATATTTACCAGAATAACAACAGAAAAACCACCTGGAATGTAGGCAGGTCTACAAACAACAGCTAAAAGTTCAATATTCTCTTCAGATATTTCTATAGAATTTTTTGGCCGATTTCCGGCCCATTTCTTTTTCTATGTAGATCATTAACCCTCCTCCTCCCGATTTAGTTGGGAAATTTTGAATATTTCTATCATTCCTGAACATGTAATAATTTTCCAAATTAATTGCTCATTTAAAATATGAGCCGTTAATTTTGTTTCCTGTAACAGAACTGCATTATACCCTATGAAGTTAATCGTAAAATCAGTTTCAGAAAACTTTGATAGTAAACCATTAATATTATTTGAGTAAATTAAGGGAAGTGAATTTTTTTGCTTAGTCACAAGTTAATCACTTTCCACCTGAATCCATTTTTCGCCTTCTCTACGATAAAGATGTAAATTCATAACCTTTAGGTTAGCAGTTTCAAGTTTACCAGATTGAATTAATGCTCTCCTTTTCCTTAAAGTCTCATTTTCTTGTTTCTGTTCAGTTTTCAAGTCCCTTTGAAAGATATACCTTAAATTTAAAAGGATTAGAATTTTTAAGATTCGAAACATTTTTAGTACATTCTTTGCTAATATAGGCTCGCGCAGTCTAACTAGCAAAGTCAGTGTTTTGTTTTTATTATATTTACTTATATATATATATATATATATATATATATATATCCGACAACTAGTCTTCATGAAAATTGACATCCAAGCTTTCTAACAACAGGCACACATTTTTCTTTTCATCGAATGCTCTCTCTTCAATTCGTTGTTTTTCACTCTCTGGAATACCTCGTATCCGGATTTCTGAACTATGGTTTTGCCTAAGTACTGGGCTGCTTTTAGTTTCTTCCTTTGTAGTGTTTTTTTTACAATTTCTGAATATTTCTTAATTTCCATGTAAAATNGAGTCTAACTAGCAATGCCCGTGTTTTGTCTTTATTATATTTACCTAATCTACATGTATATATATATATCAGACAACTGGTCTTCATGAAAATTGACATCCAAGCTTTCTAGCAACAGGCAAACATTTTTCTTTTCATCTTTTCTCTCTCCAATTCGTTGTTTTTCACTCCCTGGAATACCTCGTATCCGGATTTCTGAACTATGGTTTTGCTCAAGTACTGGGCTGCTTTTAGTTTCTACCTTGTAGTATTTTTTACAATTTCCTAATATTTCTTAATGTCCATGTAAAATCCTTAACAGAAGTATTCATTTTTGAACAATCTGAATGAAAGACGCGTTTGCATTTTGCACATTTTATTTTGTCAGAATTCGACTCTACCTTTTTTTGGCATATAGTACAAGTTAAAGAAAATTTTTTGTTTGTACAGTTTGAGCACACTGTATTCGTACTCAGGTTTGTATGTTTTGTTTGCTTCTTTCCACAAGCAATACAAACAGGCATTATGGAATATGGGTACTATACAAAGACTTACCAGAAATTTTCTTCTTCTATCAGCTAGGGGGCAAAAATCTTTACAAAGTAGTTGCTACAATCCAATTTATAAGTTTATAAGCATAAGAAATTTCTCTAATGCCCAGTGTTTGCCAACAATTCATAATATTTTAGAAGCGATTGAAAAACACAACCGATCACGATAAAAGCCAAACTTATTTATATCTACATATAAATATATATATATATATATATATATCAGACAACTGGTCTTCATGAAAATTGACATCCAAGCAGGCATATATTTTTCTTTTTATCACATGCTCTCTCTCCAATTCGTTGGTTTTCACTCTCCGGAATACCTCGTATCCGGATTTCTGAATTATGGGTTTGCTCAAGTACTGGGCTGCGTTTAGTTTCTACATTTGTTGCGTTTTTTACGATTTCCGAATATTTCTTGATCTCTTTTACAGCTGATGTAACATCTTCATTTACGTGGGAGAAATCCATCTCAACCACTGGAAAGGTTGTCGTGATACAAAGCTCACAACACCATAACAGGCTTCCACAAATATTTTCATTTCCATGGAAAATGCTTAACCCAGATTTATTCATTTTTGAACAAACTGAATGAAAGACGCGTTTGCATTTTGCACATTTTATTTTGTCAGAATTCGACTCTACCTTTTTTGGCATATAGTACAAGTTAAAGAAAATTTTACGTTTGTACAGTTTGAGCACATTGTATTCGAACTCAGGTTTTTAAGTGTTGATTGCTTCTTTCCATAAGTAATACAAAAAGGTATTATGTAATATGGGTACTATACAAAAACTTATCAGCTAGGAGGAATGTGTTTCAACAAAAAGCTTTACAAAGAAGTTGCTGTAATCCAAATTATAAATTGAATGTAATGGAAATTTCTCTAATGCACAGTGTTTGTAAACAATTCACAATATTAGCGGAGCGATTGAAAAACGATACCGATCACGATGAAAGCAATTCAATATATATATATATATATATATATATATATAATGCAATGCATTTGCAAGATATGACTATGTAACCTTACGTGATCACCATTTAAAAACNTTATATATATGAAAACTGCATATTATTCTTCAAAAATTGCTTCCGGATATACTTTGTGCCCCCATAGGAAATAATGTATAGCTCCACGCCAGTTCTTAGGCATTAAATCATATAAAAACTAAATTATAAATATTGTTTCTCTATTCTGCCTCAGAGAATTGTCCTTCTAAGAAACCTATGAAAATATACTGCAAGCTTTTATTCTTTATGTATATTTGTTCTTTAACATTTAAGGAAGTGAACACCTTTTCGCATGCCTCTTATCTGTATGCACGGCTTGTGATTCCCAAAAGAATTTAGCGGACACTGAGCAGCACCAATCTCAGATCCACAATTGATTAACATGTTTTCAATTTTCTGTAATCCGATACTTTATATATTATATTTAATTGACAGATTAGCATTTGCCAAACTGATCAGTTGACAGATTCCCGCTTTTGATTTCATAATAAATTTATTAAAATATTCATAGTCAGAATTGATCTATGAAGAATATATTAATTGCCATACTTTATTTTGTGGTAGTATTGGTGCTATTTCAAAGTAAATGAAGTTTTATACATATAATGTAAAAACGATTACTATTTTTTATTAATGCAAGTTCTTACTTAGAAATAATGTTTGAAAATCTTTATTAATTTTTCAATTTTGTGTTCAATCTTTTAGATTGCAAATCTATAAAGCAACTAATTTAAAAATTTTACTCAGGGACGTAGCCAGGGATAATATCAACGGAGAGCCAAAAAGCGCCAGCAACCCAATTAATTTAAGTCATATGTGACCTCTCTTCAGTGTGATCACTTTGATTAAGTTGAAAGGGATTGGGGTAAAATTTGCACTTTTATTAAAAAAGTATGTAACAATTTTTTACAAAACCAGAATTGAATTCACGTTTTGCGTAATCAATTTTTTACTATCGCTGTTTTCAAGATTATTTAGTTGTTTTCTCTTGTGAATTACATCATCATCCTTCTACACCCTCTTTAGCAATTTATTACTTATCACTCTAACTTTGGATGCGTTGCATTTTACCATGTATATCCACTAAGAGTTTTTTATATTTCTTTCCATCTTTTTTGCAACATCGAGTACGTTTTGTATTTGCAATGCTGCTACATAATTAGTTATGCCCGTTGCAGGTAATAACCAATATTTTTTACCGTTTCATACTCCCATCCATCTGCAGATGGATAACAAATTTA
The DNA here is from genome assembly GCA_900660155.1 of Hofstenia miamia. Classification (NCBI taxonomy): domain Eukaryota; kingdom Metazoa; phylum Xenacoelomorpha; order Acoela; family Hofsteniidae; genus Hofstenia; species Hofstenia miamia. The sequence goes on along the minus strand of CABFPE010000633.1, from coordinate 10,835 downwards.
TAACAATAACAAAAAATTACTGAAACTGCAAAAACAGCTACACAAACTTGTTATTATTTTTTTACTACCTGAAGTCATTGTATCTATTTAACCCATCCTCGTTATTCAATCATAGGCAATAACGATAACAGAACATCTCTGCTCACTTCATTGATTACAAAATATGTTAGCAATCTCTTATATTGAAATTGTATATGCTTAGCTATTTTGTTCTTAATTGTAAATTATATTTATTACTGTGAATGTAATATTTTGGTATAAGTAAACATGTTATTCTTGCTGGTGTGTTTATCACGGTGAAATTATCCTTTATGTTTAATAAATTTCCCCCCATAATATTGTTTAGCTTTGATAATTTTCAATCTAAATTTAGTTTTTAAAACTATATTTACACATATTGTTTTTTTGACAAACTGTTTGATTGACTTTAAGTCGAAGTTGTAATCAGGGTTGAAATTTTGGAGTTCAAATAGAGCAAAATTTTATATTTTGTAGTTGGGAATGAATTAGTCTCTAAAGATTAATAAATTCTTGGAATAAAAGCAATAAAATTGTCAATATTTCTGTTTGACTTAGAATTATGAGGAAGAAAAATACCTAGCTGCAAGATGCCTTTATATAAAATATTGATGGCCATTACTTCAAACATACGATTGAGAAAAGCTTCTTTTACGCAAAATGTCGTTTATATTATTATCAGATGGTAATTAAAATGGCTGACTCAACCGGCAAAAGATCAGTTTTAGAATGTAATTTGAGCTCGAAATTATGTTGAAAATTCTTGAATTGTTTCATTCCCGGGTACTGGCGATACGGTTAAGCCTGCAATTTTTAACAGCAGTGAAATTAAAATAGCTATACCAATCATATCATCTAAACTTGTAGGCTATTTTAAAGCAAAAAATTTATACCAATCACGAACTTATTCATCGTTGTGAAAAAATTTGGAATGAAAATGAAACCATAAAGAAGCACTGCCAAACTTTGATAGAATCGTTGCCAAATAGATTTTAAAACTGCAATCATGCTCGTGGAGGACTAAACAAATACTGAAAAATTTGCCCTAGAATTTCAGATTTTTACTTATCGAAATAAAATACAACAAAATTAATTGTTTTTTATATACGCTAAGTATTGTTGGCTAACAGCTCACAATAGCAAAGTGACGAATTAATTTTTCCGCATTAACAAAACAAGAAATCCAAAATTTTACTATGCATTTCTATAAATTATTTAAGAATTTCCTTTGAATTAAGGCGAATTTCATTGCTACATGCATGTGTACGAGCTTGAATACTTAAAGTATGAAAACTTTAGAAGTAATAAAGATTTTTTAGGATGACTAATTAATCAATCCGACACTGTATATATAAATATATATACATAGTTTTAGGGAAAAACAAATCATTTATATATNATTTCATTGCTACATGCATGTGTACGAGCTTGAATACTTAAAGTATGAAAACTTTAGAAATAATAAAGATTTTTTAGGATGACGAATTAATCTATTCGACACTGTATATATAAATATATATACATAGTTTTAGGGAAAAACAAATCATTTATATATACAATGATCCAGTATTTTGAGCTCCCACACAACCAGTTAATTTATTCAAGCTACGTTACTGTTCTAGATACTATTCTAGGATTCTCTCAAGCTCAGGTTTGAACAATGTCAATTCCTACAGTGAGAAGTCTATTAGTATTTTTATACTATTAATGTCATAATAACGTGGCAAATATGACTAAATCCCAAACACAAATAGCCCAGGCATCTCTCACTAAATAATACAGATATCTGAAACCTGAAAACATCACAAGATAAAGAATTGCCTCGGCGTTCAATTTCATCTTTAATTTGCACCTTATGATTTAACGACTTCTGACTTCGCGCATGGCTGAATCTTTTTGTTTTATTTACAGAAAACAATCAACATTTTTAAGAGTGAACTGAAAGCACTATTTTTAAAATTTATAAATGATCACTATTATCGCTGTAATAATCCTTTTATGTTTTAGTGCCCTTTTTGAGCAATTTAAGTCTTTACTACTATTACTACTATTGACACTAGTTTTTGCTGATATCGGCTTTAGATCGCTTTATTAACTGAACACTAGAATGGCATGAATTTGAGATTTTTGTAAAAATCGGACTCGCAATAAAAGAAGGCTTATATTGTTTGAGTAATTTAAGCGTAGGAAAACAATAATATCACGGGTGGCAGTTACCATAATCAAGTGTAAGAAAAATTGACCAATATGTTGAAACGGTTTTTGGGAATTTTTGATATGCTAATTTCAAAAATGATAGTGGGTTAAATAATCATTCTGCTCTTTTCGAGATATAGCACCATAAACATTTTGACAACTTATAATAGACCTAGTACTAAAAATAAACTTGTATATTTAGTGTTTTCTAAATATACTACTATAATGTAGTTATTCCACCAAGATTTGTAGCAAATGAGTAACAAATTATAGTTCTTGATCTGTATTATCTGGAGAGGATCTGAATGAAGTGAAATTCCTATTCGAACCGTTATTAAATGCCCTAGCTTCAGGGGTATAAATAAACATTAAGCCCCTATAATTTAGTATACATTTGTAAACGTGCAAAGACTAGCTAAATCTCTGTTTTTACAACGATTTTATAATACTTTTCAATTATCAGCATAGAAAATATAGGTATGATAAAAATGAATTAAATACTGTATGAAAATATGGCATGAGTCTTACTAAAATCAGTCAAATTTTATTGATATTCTGCAGCAAGGCATTAGTCAATTTATACCCACACCACACCACAAGGAATTGTCTACAAATCCACACAACAAAAGTTTTCACAAAACTGTAAAATATTTGAATAAAAACATTTGTAGACACTGATCAGTTTATGTATAATTTAATATATATGTACATCAAAATATAAAATAATTTTACAAATTAATTTGAGAGTTTATGAATTGTTGCTAATAATATAATTTTTTAGATATTTTAAGTCTTTTGTTGATTAATTGAAATATAGACTCCAATACAATTGGATGGATTTTTCTTCTAAGCTTGTATAAAATCCCGCCACAGTTACTAAGAAATCTTTTTGGAAAAATAAAATTTATAAAACACACTCTAAGACAATAATATCCTATATAGTATAGTAAATTCAGCCAAAATGCTTTTAGCAAAATTATTAATATGTAATAAACAGCCAAAGAAATTTAATAATACGCTAACCAAACCATATGATTAGAGTGTCAATAGGAATGAAGATTTTCCAATAAACAGCCTCTGTGGACGTTGACATACAAACTCAGAAATAACCTTCTTTGTAATTGTATTAAAAAACACGAGGGCAATGAGCACTGTGAATTTTGATAGCCCTATGCTTACATGCAAAAACATTTTTGGAAACCACAAGCCACCTATTCTGCGTCTACACCTACAAGGGGTTATTGGTAAAAATGAAATGCTCTGAACCCAAAAAAACTGTCCTATTGCAACATGATTATGGTAATATCACTTTCCTGACATCAGAGATAAAAAATTTCAACTTTTCAATGGCGAGGAACCTCAAGTAACACATCGATTTTTCAAAATTTTTAATGGTTCTTAAAAAATTCAAATGCTTAGACCTCAAAAAGTAATAAGGATATCCAAAATCTGGTAGAAGAGAGGCTTTCTTTCATTTTGACTCTTAATCCGCAATAAGCTACAGTGACCGTTGACTTTGAGAAAGGCAATGAACAATGGGTTTAAGAGATCTATGCACACATAAACAGACAGTAAAAGTTCTTTGTTACTTCCATGGGTTAGAAGTGGTACAATGACATAAACGCTAGGTATATAGAGAATTTACATTTTTTTCAAAAAGTCGGAATTTTCCAAGAATAATCGCTAATCTTTTCAACTACTTTATCCACAGAAATATGTTCTAATTGTATTCAAGTAGTTTCCAATTGTCCATGCTTCACGAATTACAAACTTCCTAATAACTTTGGAGAAAGTTCTTTCTTAATGTGGATAAACTGTTGGTCCCTTTAAAAGCAATCCAGAATGTTTAAGGTAAATAAACATTTCACGGAAATAGAAATACAAAGCAAGAAATTTCTTTTAATTCCAATTTTATAGTTGCAATTTATATAATGTTAAAGCAGACTATAGAAAAAACATTAATGAAATGACATCTTATCTCTGTTTTTAATATTGGGCCTCTAAATATCATATGCCTATATACATAAAAAGGAAAAAATGTGATGTTATCAACAAATAATTTTTGAAATTTTCTTAATCTTCTGATTCAGAATTTATATCTGTGCTTATAGGGTAATTTTATAATTTTCATGAATCAATTTCAGTATGGATTGATTGTTTTGCCTGAAACGTAGAGAAAAAAAGTATTTCTTCGATTCTACCAAATAAATAAGACAATTTAGGATATGCTTTGATTATGTTACTTAAAATATGTGAATAGGATGATTAGAAAAGTTAACTTAAGTACAAAATATATTTCCAATGCTAACCAAATCTTACATGCAGTTTTGATGAAAAAATATAGGCTTGTGCAAAAATGTTTAGCTACAACCTGTAGTCGCCGTAAAAGTTATTAATATATTTGTAATAATCTAATTTGAGATATTTAGCGCATACAGCGTCTTTCTACACCCTAGCAATAAAATATGTATTGTGGAATAGAGATAAAAACGCTAGCCTTAATTGGCGACCACACCAGGTCATGTTCCGGCCACGACTGACAGCTGAGCAATGTTCAGAGTTCCAGTACCCAAGTTATCCTCATATGGGTACAGGCTTTGACAGTATTCACATTATAAAGTAATGGTTTTGACCACCTTCCCGGGTTTCATGACTAATAAAATATGAATATGGCAATGTACAATATGACCAATAGAAATTAATCGTATAACTCATGTTCGCTTGATAAGGCATAAATAAAAAATCTCCGGACTTTAAACTCACCATATATATATATATATATATATATATATATATATATATATATATATATTTCTGTAACCAAACTCGTTGTTAACAAGTTCGATTTTAAGCAGGCAGGGGAGGGGTGCAGTTGTCCTGTGGTTACACCAGTAAATTTTGTCTTTAAAATGAAGAGCAATTCACCCAGTGCTTGAAAGAGATTTTCCCTCATAGTGCGTGTTAAGAATTTTATTTGTATCTCAGTTAACAGCGTCTTCCGCCCACAATTCTTTCTCTTTGAAAATCTCTCCACATCGGCATAGAATTTAAGTTTATTTCCCCACCATCCTAGACGTCACCCAAATAACAAGATGTTTCTCGATAAGCGTAGTTTGATGATATGATCCACCATGGCTGATTCAACGTCATATCTTAACACATTGTTGAACTTTCTTTCGTGGTAAATGTTAATTAGTTGAATGCGTTTCAATTACAGTAGAGTGAATCAGAAACATTTTAACAAAGTTTGGTCACACCTAAGCACATGCAAGGTTTATTCTTATAAATGTCCGTGGGGAAAGCGCTATAATTGAAAACATCAAAATGTTGGTAATAAACAACTCCTAGAGTGAATCAGAAACATTTTAACAAAGTTTGGTCACACCTAAGCACATGCAAGGTTTATTCTTATAAATGTCCGTGGGGAAAGCGCTATAATTGAAAACATCAAAATGTTGGTAATAAACAACTTGTATTTAATTTTTTCTGTCGCACATAATTTGGGAAGCTATTTAAGAAATTATTAGTTTTACATCTGTCACAAACGATAAAAAAATTATCACTCAAATGCATAAAAGAATTAAGTAATTTTTTTTTCACTCAGGTCCTAACATATATTAAATTTTTCATGTATTGTGACTAGGAAACCCAAAACAGCAAACATTAGCAATGATAAATTGTTAGATCGAAAAAATTGTATCAAGCCAGACACCAAAAGTAAAATTGACTGAATTGGAAAACCAAAATTTTGCATTGCACATTATAGACTCTTCTTACCAAAATTACAATGCATTCTTATTGAGAATACGGTCATTGGAATGGAATGACTTAATGCAATATATAGCCATTTTGTAGAATTTAGCCTTTGAAAAATAATAGACATGGATATTTGAGGCTGGAATTTTTTGAGTATGTGTATGTTTTCAATCTCTTTGCAATTCACTTCATTCCGGATCTACTTAAAGCCTTTTGGAATTGCCACTTTATACGAATGTGGCAAATGGAGGCCCTGCACTTTTGTTGATATTGTTGGAATATTATGCAAGATATAGAAAATCCCTTGCATAACAAAATATAAATTATAAGATTTACCATAGGAAATTTCCTAAAAAATCTTTTGCCGTTAAAAAAATTTTAAACGTGGAGTGATGCTAATTTTCCGTTCGTAAATTTCAGCAGTGAAATCCACGAAAATTTACGCATTTGTTTTTTGAATTTACGTAAGTAATTACTAGAATTACATTGAAATCTTTAACGTAAATTTTAAATTTTTCATTCTACTTCCTTTTTTATTAATATATATTTAGGTTCCTTTTTGCTTTTTTATTTCTTAACAGGCTTTTTAAACATTGGAAATACAATTATCAAAACAGAAAGTATTATTTCGTTTATAGATTGCAAATATCTACAGCAATCTAATTGTTAAGATTCTTTAAGAGAGAGTAAATATCAAATAAAACTTGAACATGAACTTAAATTAGAGAAAATAATCAAACTGTTGATGAACAACAATTTTTAGTGGTAAAATCAAGACATGTAATGTGTAAAACTAAACAATTATAATCGAAGAGAAATATATTTGTTTTACAATATCTCACTGCTGCAAATTGCCAGCTTGCCAGCCTTGGCCATGGGACAGATCTTTCTGCCCATCCCATGGCAACTCATGCCTGCCCCATGAGACATTACAAGAAATTCTAGCACAAATTGTTGTAGCCCTCTAACCGCAAAACAAAATGACGCAATCAATTACATGATAATAAAACATACTTGAAATGAATATTGTTTTCTTTCTTAAAAAGCAATTCTAAGCTCGAAATAATGTAGAATATTTTCGAGCGCAGGTGGTGTAGTGGTAGCATAGCAGCCTTCCAAGCTGTTGATCCGGGTTTGACTCTGACTTCCGCAATTTTTTTATTTTTTCATTTTGTCTTGCATGGTATTTTTAATTCAAATTATATATATATATATATATATATA
>CABFPE010000632.1:445567-474638 GCA_900660155.1 Hofstenia miamia | reverse complement strand
TTAAACTACAGTAATGGTATTGATAAATAGTGAATATTCAAATTTACAAGTTCAACTTACGATTTAAGTGTTTAGTTGAATGTCTAGATAAATGTCTTCCAGGAAATTGACAAACATCGGTACCATGCTTCTCTGAATACATGCATATTAGTTTGCTTCCGCATTCCTGAGGCGCACATTTCTCCCCTGCCCCTTTTAGGCAAATTATGCAGCAAGTGCATTCATCGTACTTCATCCCATTTTCGCAAAAATCGAAGTTGTCACATATCTCTTTACATTTACATTTGCTTTCGATTTTATACAGATATAAAGCGAAAAATGTCCAAACATGTAAAACTGACTTCATTTTTCGCCAAATGAATTGCACAAATTAAGTGGTGTGATATTATTGGTTGAATATTTAAACACGTAATCAATTGAAATACGCTAAAAAGAGTATGTAACTATCCCACGGTTTCTGTTAATTTTACTGCATTTAAAAGAAACAAGTTTGATATTATCAATTTGAGTGGAAAGTATATATATATATATATATATATATATATATTTATATATATATACATATATATATATATNGACGCCTCATAGTTAGTCAAAGTTGATAGTGCTTTGCATTCCTTTGTATGTGTCTTGACTGAGAAAAATTAATACTAACAAATGTGGTTGAAGAAAATCAAGCATGTGCCATCATAGGGATTCTTGGTTTATCTACCCGCAAATAACGATTATTTACGTTAAAACTAAACGAAAATCAATTAGATTTCATAAAAGTATCGTGGAACCTTACTCATTTACAGTTAGGTCTCTTTACTAGAAGGTCGCGTATTTACAAAAGATCCAGCTTTAATAACTATTTACTTCCAAGAATTAATTTTAGCAAACCAGCTATTTTCAAACCCCTCCCACTAAGAATATTTAAACCTTTTTTATCACCAGGTGTTGAAAGAAATTCATCAAATACATTTACTACCCAGAAAAACCATTAATTGCATTTTTGACAGTTTTTTTTCATTTCGAAATTTAATAATATAGAAGCTGTGATAAGAGGGATGCATGAGACTAAGAAATTCCATTCACATTTGTAAAATACAGTTCAAATTTTAAAAATGATTAACTTCATAACTGCGTTACCTGATCAGAGTTGTATTGTAGAAGTAAATATTCATTGTTCAAAATGAAATGATTCACGAAAATACGTCAATTTGGAAAAGTTGAAATAACTTGTGGCGTAACTTGCTGCACATGAATAATAAAATTTAATTTTTAGAATAAAATCTCATCCACGAGTTTTATTACTACGTTTTGCAAGGAAAAGTTAATTCCAAAATTTTAAGTTAAGGTTTTTGAATAAGTTTTGATATTCTCGGTGTTCTCAGTCTCAGTTGTAAAGAAGACTTTCGTTTACTTATAAACCCTTCAAAACTTCTCAAGTCACACGTGATTAGCCCACGTTGAAGACTTTCAATATAGAGCTACCTATAAATATAAACCATATTTAAATTCTATTTTCTAGCAGTAAACCCATATAACATTAAACTAACTGGTAAAATTGTGTAATAAATTGCACTAAAAGTTCCTAGATCCACCACTGAAGATGACGTATGGTTCTATACGGCAACGGGATTCGATTTTTGATAAAATTTCTATTTGCTAGTCAAATTCGATTAGTCTTAAAGGATTCTAATTCACACATTTAAAGATTTGGCTCAAATACAGAAACTTTCTAGAAACGCCGAATGAAAACGAGCAAAACGACTGAATGTTATTACAAATTATATTTTTACAGTTCAATACTAGGTTAATTAAACGGAAAATATACAGGATTTCATTAATTTTAACAACCCAACAAAATGTCTTCTTATTAGAATGAAAAATGTACGGAAGAGTTCACATTAATTTTGGGAATGATTTGCCTCAAAGTTTATATACTGCCATTTTTAAATAACCAACTTTCAAATTCTGCTTTCTTGACAATATACAGCTAATTGGCACATTTTACGAAATCATAATTTGCTTAATAAATAGTTAAAAGCAATTTTTCTTGTTTTCGATAATCTAATAATATTCCACAAATAATATTTTTTAGTTATGTTTACAACAACTGATTAATTTCCACACCATAATCACCTAAAACTTTTACATCATATAAATGAATGAATTTACAAAAACATTGTAACTGTAAAGGGCTTCAGCAGTTTAAATTGCTACAGATCGTATTAATACGAATCGTGAAACAATTTTTCAAAAAATGGAAAATTATTTTTAATTTAATTCTAGTTTGTGTATAATAGCTATATGTATAAAAAAATTATTTTCACGCTTATATTGCAAATGTTGCTGAAGCTGAACAGGTCAATAGCTTACCAATATTAAAACTGTAAGTTAGTACTATAACAATACAATTATAAACCCTGAAATAAATTATTTGCAAATTTTTGATAGTTGACAAGCACTTCTGCCTTAATTAAAAAAATCATTAGTTATCTGTTATTTAACCCTTTGAGGCCCAACGTCCACATATGAGGACAGATAATTAATGGATGTGCATTATTACTACATAGCTTGTATTCTTTCCATATAAGCCTGGTGTCCTTATTTGAGGACTGATAAATAACTAAATAGCCCCACCACTTACAGGTTTCAGCTTGGACATGAATTAGTTGTATGCTTCTTTACCACATTGTAACTGATCAACATTGTTATTTTTGCTGTCGAGTTTTAGTACCAAAATTAATCTTCTGAAGGCTGATTAGAGGTGAGATTTTATTTGATTACTTTTAAGACATATCTGATCATATAAATGTGTTCAAACAATTTAAATCTACAATAATTTTCAAGATACGACCCTCTGAACTTCCGTCCTCAAATGAGGACAACAGGTTTTTGAGGAAACAATTAAATAGCCTAACGTTATTATCCTAACATGTATTGTATGCCTAATGGCAAAGAAACTTGCACCATATGTAATAATAATTTTATAATATGTCAGTTCCTTATTATTACAAGAAAATGTGGATGTTTTTTGTACAGAAAATTATAATTAGCATTGTTATTTTAGAATTTGAACCAATAAAATAAATAAAAAATGACACATTTTTGTGCTATGGTATGGTGAAGTGGGGTTTTATCAAGGAGGCTTTTAGAGTAGTTGTGTTTTGTATTGTCATGCATCTGTGTTGCTAGGGACATCTTAATAAACATTTGCTATTACATGTATAGACAAATATAGCATATATTTACAAATTTGTTTTGAAATGATTTTAGTCGATCTAAGAATATGAATTTATTTGTATCTTTTCAGCTTCGCAATGTCGAGAAGAAACTGTTTTAATACCAAGCAGGCCATTGAGATGTTAGATGACCTACCATCCGATTCTGAAGATGATATGGTATCAGATGACAATGCTTTAGAATCAGGTGACGAATATGAAGATTCTGATGAGAGTGACTGCGAGAGTGAGGCTTCAGACCATAGTCAGAGTACTGACAACACTGTATCTGAACAATCTGAAGAGGTCGAAGAACCTCAACGAAGTTGGAAAAGAGATCAAGACCATCGTATGAAAGATAAACCAGAATTCCAAGGCAAATTTGAAGCTAATATTGCAGCAAATACACCACTTGAAATATTTCTAACACTTTTTCCTGAATCTTTGCTCGAGGAAATTACTTTACAAACCAACCTCTATGCTGGTCAAAGTGGAGATCCTGATTTTCATCTTTCAATCCATGGTTTGAAAATATTTCTTGGGATAAACATTGTATTGACTTACCTTAAGTATCCAAGGCTTAGATGTTATTGGAGTTCTAATTCTGCAATGAACTTAAGCATTGTATCAAACCACATGTCCAGAAACACTTTTGAAAAAATCAAAAGGTATATTCATTTTGCCAACAATGATGACAAACCCGATGATTGTGAAGATCGTTATTACAAACTGAGACCTGTGCTGGACGCGTTGTCAAAGACATTTGCAGAAAGTGCCATCCCTGGAGAGCACCAATCGGTTGATGAGATGTTGATTCCTTTCAAAGGACGATCAACACTGAAACAATATCTACCAAAGAAACCTAAGAAGTGGGGATTTAAATTCTGGGGCAGAGCTGATGTTTGTGGATATCTTCATCAGTTTGAAGCGTATCAAGGTAAAAGTGGTGGTCGTGGAAAACCATCCCCACTTGGGGTTGGTGGGGATGTAGTTGTGCGCCTTACAGAGGATCTACAAGGCAAGAATCACAAGGTATTTACTGATAGATTCTTTTCATCTGTACCACTCTTTGAAGCATTGGAGAAGAATAAAATTTATGCTGTTGGGACATGCGATGTTAATCGTTTGCGCGGAGGAAAGGATTACCTGAAAGCAGAGAAGGACTTGAAGAAAGAGGAACGTGGCTCAATGACTTATGCTTCAACTGAAAAAGTTACTGTTGTTCGATGGTATGACAACAGGTCGGTGGTTTTGTTGTCAAACTTTGCAGGGGTTGAGCCAACAGACAACGCTAAACGCTGGTGTAAAAAAGAAAAGAAGGATATTTTAGTTCCACGACCCCATGTTGTGAAGCTGTACAACAAATACATGGGGGGAGTGGACCTTGTAGATTACATGGTTGCCATATATCGCCACACACTGAAAAACAAACGGTGGTACATGCGAATTTTCTACCACATGCTAAATGTAGCAATTTCCAATGGCTGGATGCTGTATCGCAACATGCTAGGCGATAAGCAGGCAGAAGACTTGTTATCTTTCAAAAGTCAGATAGCCGAAGGATTGATTGCCACTGGCTTCGCAAAACTAAATGGCAGAAAGAGAAGATCAAATGACATCCCACCAGCAAAGAAACAAAGACCAGTAGCAAGATGCCCATCAGCTCTTCGATTTGATGGGGATGGTCATTGGCCAGAAAAAACAGACAAGCCTAATGCAGCAAGATGTCATGACTCCAGGTGCACTAGGAAAACAAGATATCAATGCCTGAAATGCAGGGAACCACTTTGTCCGGAATGCTTCAAAAATTTCCATACAAAATTTTAGATATCCACAAACGCTGTGCATTGTATATATGACTAACTGTCCACCACCAAGTGTTGTTAAAACTGGATGTATATAGGCAAAATAAAAGAAAAAGGGAATATTCTGCCCATTTTACATACTGTTATTTCTTATTGGGCCTTAAGAATTAAGTTTTGTTTAAAATTATAATGTCCTCATTTGAGGACATTTGTACATTTTTTTTATCACAGAGACCCAACGTCCACATATGAGGACATTTTTATGCTAATGAGACGAAAATAATATCCGAAAAAAAAACATACATATGTCTTTCTTATGATCTACAGAGTCAAATAATGTTTAAATAAGTTGAAAAAGTTGCTTATTTATTGTACTGGTAAAGAAAGGGTTAAACCAAAGACAAATGTAAACACAGTACTAATGAAAAAAATAATGCATGCAATGAAACTTAGTTACCTTTACAGATTGATCAATATTAATTCGCCAAACTTCTGACTGATTGTCATGCACAGACATTTTTTGCACAAGCCCATCAATGAGAATTTCGTAGTTTACAAGAACACAACTTTTTGTTTTAAAATGCAGCAGAAATCCGTAGCAATCAGTGTTTTTGGCACATAGTCTCCCACAGACCACACTTGAGAGTTTGTTTACTCGTATTGTCTCCAAAAACGATTCTGGCATTTCCAGCATAGTCGAGCGATACACCATGTCATAGTTATTACTATATTTATATTTCACTTTTCCAAAAACTTGCGAAATAGCAAGTACTAGAAGCCAAGGAACAATCTAAAAAACATGCACATACATTGGCCATTTCCAACTATTAAAATCTATCATTAAACTGCTACAATTGGTACAGAGGTAAACTTATGCCATCAAGAATGTTACACCAATTAAATGTTGAAAAAAACCAACTTCCTAAGACTGCCACTAAATATTTATCATTTATATTGGCTACATATTGCACAGATGTCATTTATCTTCTAAAAACCCACACCAGGATGTTAATTACAAAAGTTTAATTTATTTTAATGTAAATAGGTGGAAAAGTACTGTTCTAACAAACTGCTATTTATTACAAAAACACACACATATATATATATATATATATATATATATATATATATATATATATATATACATACATATATATATAAATTACATATATATAAATTATATATGCTATATATATATAATTTTTTTCAATTTAAGAGAAACAAAATACAAAATAAAGACTAATAAACATTGTTATTATCATATTTCCACACTAAATGCTGAGTATGTGATCCATTCTGCTCTAAAATAACTTGACAATCCAAGGTAAACTTCATCAATATTTATTGATTGGATCTCTGCTTTGCAGATGGATGCTTTTCGCAATAGCTGCATGAGAATTTTGATACGACCAACTGCCACAGTTCAGCAAACAAAAAACTAATGGAGCTCCAGCTTGATTACATATCATACAACAACTAAGACCAAATAAAATGATATCAAAAACAACTTTTCAAAATGATGGTGTTGCCACCTCCCTTTTCATAATTGTTTTTAAATAATTTTCATGAAGATCGTGTCATTTGGCGTGGATTTGGACTCCTTTTACTCCAGGTTCTCTAGATTTTTACATGTTGACTATTACTTTTGGGACATTTTTAAAGAAAGTGTTTATCACCAGCTTAAGCCCCAGTCATTGAAGCTTTGAGAAAAAAATCAAGAAAGAGATTCCATTAATAAGAATTGATGAAATCTTGAGAGCAGTGGGAAAACTTACCTCATCGTTGTGAAGTTATCTTGGAGGGATTTACTGTAGAAATATTATAATTCCCATGTGTAACTGTCGTTATGGTGTATTTTGTTACATTTAATTTAAAAAATTCATATCTGTTTTGTGTCGAGGGGAAAGGGGGACAAGCCTTCCCATGGCCACGTAATTGGTCTACTGATTTAATCTTTTACTGGAAACGAAGTCCTGGTTATCACATGAGGATACTACCCCGTTTGTAAGACCTTTCAGAATAGGTACATTAGATTAATTCAATTTCAACAATATGGAACGTCTTCTGAAGTTCACAACTTACTACTTAAAAAATAATGTACATAAGTACGATAACTTTATCAACACAGTATCAAAAGAGGTCAATGGTATTGAGGGTTTAGTGTATATTTTATGTGCTATTTTGTAATTTCTGCTGGAAATCTACATGAAGTTTAGTGTTTCATTAAATACATATTCAGAAATCGATATATAGAATAGATAGAAAATTTCTATTACTTAATAGGTTTAATGTAATTCAAACAAATGGATTTAAAAATTAGCACCTTCAACAAACAACAAGCAATCATACTCCATTTAGAACCTGTATACCGGGTCTGTGCTCGTACTAGAGAAGGCCGTACATGTACGCCTTTGTTCATGTCCAATACGGGCCCTACCCTAGGTTATAAGGATGTACAAATTCAATCACTAAATTCTTTCAAAGACCTCGGATATATTAAATGAACATAATTGATTCAGAGTCAATTGGTATGGAAATCAAAATTTATTCGACCAAATTTTTAGTGAGGGGGCCAGTGGGCTTTAAAATACTAAGCGCAGTATTCCTTACTCAACTCATTTTAAGATCAAATCATTGGATTTATTATGTCTAAGTTATCGCTTAATTCTTTTGGAGTTATCCCGTTTCCTAATTGACAAGCTTGAATGCTTTTCAACATGTTTTAAATGGATACTACCAGATTTTGATTATATAGCCGATTTAATACGGTTAAAAATACTTCCGATATCCTAATATTTTCAGTTCTTTGATTTAATCTATATTATTGAACTATTGAACGAATATATGATCTGGAACGATAAAAAATAATATCAGAATATATATTCTGCCTTCGTTCTTCTAAACTTACAATTTTCAAATCAGATTATATAAAAGATATAACCATTATCTTTCATTATGTCAGTCAATGTTTTGTCAAACTTCCGAAAATTCTTGATATTAACATCCAATTCGTTATTAACAAAGCTGAAAGAATATCTAGAGACAAAAATAATTCAACTGCAATCCAGAAATATAGGTTTTTTGCACAACTACCCCAACGCAACAGCAAGGGACTGACATAGCAAAACATAACAAAGTTATAAGTGTGTTCGTAGGATATTCACTAAAAAAAGTTTCAAAATATAGCCGTTCAATTAGAGTACTGCGAAACTGGTACTTAAAAGCAATATATCGGACGGGATTATGACGAATTTTGCGGTATTTTGTATTATATTTGTAAATGTATAATATTTTGTAATCAAAATATATCTAAAATATCTTAAATCAGTATTCAATTTGATTAAATGTAATAATGAATAATTTTATGTCATTGATCTCATTACTTTGATCATAAATAAATATATGTAAATGAGACCAGTTGGAACTGGACGAAATCCAACAGGACTAGATATTGTCGGAGACGGAAAAGTTTACCGTGAGACTGGGATAATAAAGTATGGTCACTCAAGTCTAACTAAAGTAAGCAAAGATGGTCATTTTCTATTTCATTCAAGTGTATTATTGATTACTAACCTGTTGCATAAAAAGGACTGTTTTCATTGTACTCAATTTCTGTTTGTGCATTATATGGAAAAATACCAATGATTTCAATGACCTGTTCTTGAGTAGAATTATTTTGTCTCTATCTCACTTCATCACTGCAAATACAGTTTCTAATTTACTTAAATAAGATTATTGCATGTAGGCATTCAGAGAAGTTATTTTCTACATTTTTGTAATGTATGTGTATTACGCAGTATATAGTATTACACTGTCTACATTCATTAGGTTAATGTTAGAGTACAGTTTAGGCGCAAATCAGTTCGTTTTACAAGTTATTATATGTGAGGGTTATTTATCAAGATGAAGCACAAACATCAATTAAAAGTTGCCATGTTAGCCAACTATGCGCTTCCAAACTTCTTGTGTAATTATTACATTGTCAATATAGTTAACCATTTGTTTTGCATAGAGATTGAAAAGAGGATTTGCAACGTAAGGTTTTATCGCATTGCATACTTAAATATGTAGAATGAGAAATATATTTAGACATTTTTAACCAGAATGAGAAATAGCTTTTGAATCTCAGAGGGGTGAATAGGAAAGTTCTATAGGCAACTTGCCCAAGATATAAGATTGAATGATGTATGTACCTAGGTAGAGATAACACACTAAAATCATTATATTTAATATAATGTAATGCAAGTTGTCATATTATAAAAAGTGAATTGCTCAAAATCTGGTTACATCAGCTGGGAACTCTTTTTGAAATTCAAGTAACATTTTTTTTGCATACAAAAATAGTCCTAGTGAATTCTGCATTCTTGTTGAAATGGTTCTCACCTTACAGTTGATATTCTAGAATTTGCAATGACAAATAAAATTGAATAAATTTGTATCTTACCACATACAAATCACCAACTTCGGAAATTAGACACAAATTTTAATGGGAAATTTTCTCAGAGATCAAGACAGAATTATTTGACTTCTTTGTGTTTTCTGCTGCTTGGCTAGAAATGCGCAAAAAATATTTTGCTGATTAAAGGTTTTTGCCATTGTGGTATACTTCCATTGAGAAATCGTACAAATGGAAAGGACTTTCGTTTATTAAGTTCATACATTTCTATCAGAACAATCAAGCCAATCGGCTACAGCAATATTGGCTTTAAAAGTTACTTTATCATCGATCCGCAAGGCTCTGACCCATCAAATGCAAGGCTTCATCAAGCATCTACAACAAATGAGACTTTTATTGCAATTAAATGCGAAAAGAGCAACGCCAAAAATTAGCCATCAAATCCCCAAAAGCTTTCAAATCTTAAATTAAATCTAGACCCAATCTCACACAACAAGTTCAGCAAAAGTAATTAAGAGTAGCTTTGCTGCTTCTGCCTTGCTAACTGGAATGTTTCCTGCGGAGATTAGCTTGAATTTATTTTATGCAAACAATGGGTTTTGAAAAATTGCTTTATTACAAAAACGTATTTTAACCCTATTTGCAATGGGCTTTTTCACCATGGTCTAACCTACTTTTCTTAAAAACTAAAACTCCATTTTTGATGAAATTTTGCTAAATGAAATTGATTTGCGCTTGCTATTACTAAGAAAACTTCTGAATTAATTGTAATTATTGTTGCCGTGGATTCACTTTTTGATGTAAGAGAATGTATATTTATTAATAAAGTTTTGACCAATGCTAGGCCATTTGTGCAGAAACTTTGGCCCCGGGCTCGGCCCTGGCCCGCTTAATTCTCAATTTTACGGCCCAAGCTCGCCCCTTACAAGGCCCTTCCAAAACTCTTACAACTCTGAGGCTATACACACTACCAACAGTCCAATTTATACAAAGTTAAGAATAATAACTCATAATATACTATTGAACATCATCAGTGGGCTGCTGGTGGGAAAATGTGGCACTTGTGGCATTTGATGCCACCAGTACCCATTGTTGGGCCATTTTCGGCATCATTGGTAACCTTAGTAATCAATAATCAATTAACAGATGCTTGCAAATAGACCTCACTTCAATATTTTGATTCCTAGATCCTTTTAATTTAATTGCGAAAAGTTTCTAGAAATTTTTAATTTGTAAAAAATTATAATATACCTACTAAGTGAATTTCAATATATTCATGCATATCTGTCTTTTGCTGTTCAAACTTGTTAGATATATAAAGTTGTTTATTTGTATGTAATAATAATAGTTTGAAATCAAAACCTATTTTTTTCCACCAATGGGCCATTATTGGGGGTTAACTGTGTTTTGTAGCCTTTGTGAATATTCATGCTTTCTAATATACATAAATATTCGATTTAAAAATTTGAAGATTGGGTTAATCCTCATTTTTAATGTTGTGTCCAATCCACCCAAATGCAATACGTTGATACTATGATTCATTTTGTTTCCCCAATTATTACATATTTTGCAAAAATTATGTTAGAAATGTTACATTAACTGCGGGCAATTACTTCGAATAAAAAACGTATAGAAAATGTTATGTTGATGTTGAAAAGCGAATTCGCAAGAAGTGCGTCTAATTCACCCCAGTTTACCATACTGCTGTTAATCAGCTCTTCTTTTAATTCAGTACTCAATTACTATATAGGTAATCTATTTTGAAATTAAAGTTCTATCAAACTCCCCTCCCGTTTGAAAATTCCTTGACCTCACTAGCCATTTTCGAGTCATTATCTTAGTCATGATTAACGCTATAATTTGATTTTTAGTACCAAAAAAAACTTTTGATAGATTTATTCAAATTGTGTGTTCATTTTTTAAAACATTTAGGGTCCATGCTTTGCCCCATTAAAAAATTACCCAAAGAATTTCTTCATAAATTTACTTTGTTTGTAAAGTATATTAAAAATGTCGAGTTCAATGTAAAGATTTTACCACAGTAAATGCATAGGTTTTGAGAAATAGTGGCATTTAAAATTTGTTAAAATCATATTACAATGACGAAATTCATAAAATAACAAAGGATATATTGAAATTTCTAAGTGTCATATCAATTGTCAGAAATATTGTTTTATTATAATTTTAGATACTGATGTACTTGCAAAAATCCGTAACTTCCGTACTTATTTTGGAAAGGAGCTCAATAAGGAACGTATTGATGGAAATGAATCTCAATGGAGGTTCATGAACGGATTACGGTTTTTGGAGCCTGCCATGAAGACAATATTATCCCAAAAATCAGCAATAGTATGTATACAATATTCATCAATCAAAACTATTTAATTGTATTTCAATCGATCTATGTATGCCCACACATATAGTTTTCGATGTCCCTAATACATTCTAAAGATTACTAGTAACTTCTAAAAAATATCTCATACTAAGAAAAAAGTGCACTCAACACTCAAGTTTTTTTCCAATTTTTCAACAGGATGAAGAATATTGTAAAAATTTTTGAATTAGCAAATCCCTTAAAATGAATCTATCAATTGTTAAATTGGTAAGGATAATTGTGTATATAGTTTTTGATCTAAAAATGTTTTGAATATAGAGACTTAGGAGTCCAGCGTCGAATCCGATTTAGATCCGCAGAAAATAAAACTATGAGTACCTATAAGAGATGTCTATTTTACTGCATTTTAAGAAGTTAAGTAAATGGTTTTTGATTAAATTTATCTCAAATTGGACTGTACATGTCTACTACAGGGATATCTAGAGTTTGGGATCAAATTTGCTGGTTGCGATTGGGAACTAATATATGGGGTCTCAAAAGGCTCAACATGAAAATATTGGCTCTTCAAGATCAACAGCAAAAGTTTCCAGAGATAAAATGTGCCATTTTTTGTGAATCGTTCTCAAAGTCTTGCAGAACTTCCTTGATGAATTATTATTGATCCAGTCTTATTGAATTTGTGTAAGATCATTCACTCCATATAGGCTTCTTGTTTAAGAGCTTCCATTTGATGTAGACTTATAGTGTTTTTTTTAAACCTTCCACATTTCTTAATTATTGTGAACTTGTTTGATTGAGTTTTCTATTTATGTAATTCATCTTTTACTGATAAGACATCATTGTAATGATGTGTTTTGTTTGTAAGAACACACTAAATAAGGATATATTGAATAATGGCTCTATAACTTAAGATTAGGACTGTTGTTAAAAGTAATAGTGTGTCAATAAGAAAAATGAAATATAGTTTTATGAAAATTGTCAGCAAATATGAGGTTCAATAGTGAAAAAAATTGTTTTAGCTTCATTAATCTATTCAATAAGAAACACAATTACTTTTTCAGAATATTTTATTTTGAAATATTTATTTTCTTTTTAGAATGAAGGTGAAGATTATTCTTTATCTTTAGAAGCTTGTGCAAGTGCTGATGCGAAACCAATTGCAATTGTAGCTAACTCCTCCAGTGTAAATGATAATCCTGATGACACAATTTATGTTGACAACAACGGATCTGAAGCGGAGACACAAAACGCCCAGCAGCCAGCCAGTGCTTCACCTGATGTTGAAATTCCATCTCGGAAGAGGTCGAGTGTGTCAGATGTGTCTAGCTCAATTCAGCAAACTCCGCCAAAACGTCTTCGAGCTGGTGAAAACTCTGCTTTTGCATTAATGATAGAAGAGGAATTAAACAATATGCCTCGTGATCAGCAAAGATGGGTGAAAGGACAAATGAGTGCGATTCTATTCATGGAATATCCTCCGCGATTTTAATTTATTTGAGACATTGCAAAATGCATATCACTACATGTATACTATCACTTCAGTTGAATTTTTTTCAACAATAAATTTTTTCTACTCGGAAATACCAAAAACTGATTTGTTATTGTGAAATTTTTTATTTGGTTCTTGAATATATCCTTCCGAGTATATATTATAATCTCATTATTCGGTTTAAAAGGATAATTAATTCATCTCTCTGAAATCAAGTCAAATTTCACATTACAATTATATAAAAACCGGAACAGGCGTTACTTCTATTAACGGATTTAGTAATAATGGTAATAATAATAACAAATAAGAAAAACATAACAAAACTTCAATATTAATTTATTAAAAATTCATTAAAAATGAATATTTTAAAAACGCAATTCATTATCTTTTCTCCGATTGAAATAACTCAGTGGTCAAATGTATAGATTTAAAATTTAATGAAAATCAAATTATAAAACAAATATCGTCAATAAAATATCTAGGATATCTTGGCCTTTCTATTGGATCAGAACATTTTGCAAAACATTATGTTAAACAGAAAGTTGCAAAAAACCGTGTTTGAAATTGACAAAATGGTAGAAATAGCATGCATGTGTAACAATGTAAAGGAAAATTTTTAATGAGAACGATTCCGGAGATCAAAATAGAATTCAGAAAACTGGAACATAGAATTTCTTGGAGTCTCTATTGGGATGAGTCTTAAGCAAAGAGCAGATATTATAGCTTTGCAATGTTCTGAAGACTGAATGCGAATTATAGATGCAACACAGAATGTATTCTTACAACAGCATCTTTCATAATTGTCAATGGATCGATCTTATTGGATCCAGAGCCATGGAATTATTATTGATTTATCCATGGGATTTCCAGCGATCCGAGGATTGGCAATAAGATAACTAGCAAATCAAAGAAAAACGTTGCATTTTAACATTAGGATTCGGCAATATTTCTATGGAGAACTTCACATTTTTGCACAATAATATCATTTTTTTATACGATATTCTCTAGGACATCAATTTGTTTGGAGAAGTGATTGCTAGTGAATATATTAACAGTTGTTTTTGTTAAATATTACAAATATGCCTAGCTTGAAGTGTAGTACGCTTGTCCAACCTGAGAATTGTTGATACCTAAATTGTGCAAAATGGATAACCTGAGAGATGTACAACAGATCTTCATAGGCAAAGGTAGTTCAAAGGCATTGCTGTCAATACTAATATTTCCAGAATGCAATTCAGCAGCAAATACCTCTAGTTATTCTAGTGAACCTACTATTCAAATAAAAGTTTAGATCAATTAAATTTTCACGAAATCCATGAATCATGTTTTCGGATCAAGGTCCGTTCCAGATCTATAGACAAGTCTGACATCATGGCACAAGCCAATGTAGATAGCTAAAGACTATTTCATTTAAAGGTACAATCAAGAGTCTTGGCCACGTATTTAGAGTATTTTCGCAAATCCCCTCGATGGAAGTCTTGTTTCTAGCAAGAGGTTTGACGTTAGTCAATAAACAACAAAAATCAAAAGATCTACAGCTCTTAAATAAGTTAATGGAAGTTTCAAAGGAAGATAGATTAACACAAAGGATTTCTAAGGAAAAAGGTATTTGCTCTGAAATAATGAGAATCAATAATTCAGAAAATGAATTTGCTATTTCATCTTCCCCACATGTGCAGACTTTGAAAAAGTGATGTGAAAACTTTCCTAGAAAACTTAATAACGAAATTGCAATCCTCCAATTGCCAATCGCATAGTTATAAAGACCACGAAATGGTCTGGCATGTTATTAGTTTGAATACGTTGATTACGAAAATGATTAACCTGTGTCCAAAAATGATTGGAGTTGCGTCTGTCCGTAGATATTATTTGCTCAGTAATTAGACTTTTGATTTGTTCATTTAGTGTAGAAGCAGCTTTAATACGACCTTATCTATTAGCCATTACTTTCTTTTTAAGAAGATATTTTACTCGTGGTGTTACATTGTGGAGGGTCTTTTCGATAGTTTTACCATTTTTATTGGACAACATATGTTGTAGCGCATTTGAATAATGTAAATCAACCAGTTTACTGCTTCATCAGTGTTGTTTATAGTATATAGCGGGCAGAAGTCCATTTTATCCAATGTATAACTTAGAGATTGTTTAGAAATTTTTGAATGAAATGCTGAATAGAACTTTTCAACAGGTTGGTTATCTGGTATTGCCACTATTGCTAGATGGTCCATTGGAACAGTTAAGTTTATGCTATATGAAACTGGATAAAGCTGAGGAGCAGTCTTCAGGTAAAGTCAATTTGCTGAGTTTGCCTAGTAGGAACTATAAAAATGGTAGGTTGTTGAGGCATCGCAAAGAGATTTTGGATGGAATAATCATTAAGATCACCGCATATGGTGATAATTACATTTGAGCAGTTTCCCAATATATCTTCAAGAGTTTGATTGATGTGTAATGCAAGTAAATCTTTGCTTTTGTAATTTGGGGATAATAAATTGCACTAAAATAGTGGATATACAATTTTCATCATAGGACTTCAAAAAGCTCATTGTAAAGGGAATTTATCTGCTCAATGTAAAGTTGACTTATATAAAACACCAACACCTCCACAGTTAACTGAAATAGTTGAATAGTACACTCCACTTTCAGGAAATCTGTGTCAATGTATTGGAGATGTAATATTTTTATCAAATTACGACTCTTTGTAGTTCAAAATTCAACAGTTGAGCTGACAGTATTTATAGTGTGATTCAAGGTTACTATAGAACTTTGTAATTATTTATAATACGTATTAATGGCTACACAATGCAAAGATTGCTCATTATCATAATTTATGTGACATTAGTCAATTAAATTTATACATAGTTTATTAAAAAAATAATAATTCATCAAATATTCCATTTTCTATCGTTCTACAGAAAAATTGGAGTGTCAGTGTCATTTTTTTAAATTTTATGCGGTGAGAATAAAATTTTGCAATTTTAATGTTTGATATTGTTGGTTTGGTACGCGAAAGCATAAAAGAATTGTAATGTTTATTTCGTGCTTATGAATTCAATATAATGCCATAGCGAAATAGAGGTGGAACGGGCTTTCAATTTCCATCCGATATTGCCCTAAGGATGCGAAAAGTTTCAATTATGGACTGATTTGAGCTAAAATTCATATTTCTTTGCTGCTGACATTTTATTTCATGCTTATAGTAAAAAGTTGCTTAAGTATCTGTGAACTTTGGAATTTTCATATACCTGCAAAATTATTTCACTTTATCACATAACCAAACTTGCGCAAAAAGTATAGTCTTACACTGGTTCAACATTTAAGTATCTTCCTGCTGAGATAAGTAGACTACTCTATGAGAGCAATTGCAGGTCAATAACGAGTTTGAATTTTTCATTGTCAATGCATTCTAGGAATGATTCATCCAGACCCAAAAAGTGAGGCAAAAATGAAGAAAGCTGACCCCTGATCAAGCTCATGTTGAGAAAATGTCCTCTGGCATCAGCCAAGAACGTATGCACTTGATTACCTGAAGCTTAAAACTGTTAGCTTATAGATTACTCAACAATGATTAGTTTTCCAAGGTACTTATTTCATTTACTAGCAAATATTCTGTTTCAAACATGAATACTTCAATAAAGGAAGGTAATGGTTTCTGCTGAAACAATTACCTGTCAGCTCCAATGCTTCATCAAGCTGTTTTAGCCGCAGTAATATAATCTCAAGATTTGAAATTTATAGAAATGCTCAATATCACAATCCTACATGATACAATTATTTGATTGACAAAATCAGCTTTTTTGTAGCCTGAAAATATCGTAGATTTTTGTGTCCCTTTCTGTGCATCAATGCTAAGTTAAACCAATGAGTGTCTAAGGAACACATGACTTGACACTAAGCATTGGTGAATTTTTGAAAAACGTTGCAAGTTTTTTAAGAGATCAACATCATATGTAATAATGAAATGTCTGAAAAACGATATTAGCAGGGATTAATTTTAGATGTTTTTGTAACTGACAGAGAAAAGTCATTTATTATTTCATTTTCTCACTGTATAACCCTTCAAATGTCATACGCGAAAAATTGAAGATAATATTTCTCAGATTATTAAATGAGCCTAATTTCTTTCTATGAATGTTATTCAATAGGAACCATTGGAAGCCTCGCATGAGATGGGAAAGGATGGACTGTTGTAGTGGTAGTAATAATTATTATACTTTATATTTACCCTGCAACCTGCTACGAATGCTTAGTCAGGGAGTTCATGATATCGGTGCTTGTCAAACGTACATATTAGTGATTATACATTTTTCTATGTAGGTATGCATCACTGTAACTTTATAGTTCTTAATAAACTATTAGTTAACTGTCTTACAGGCACAGTACACATTTGTATTTCCATGGTAGTCGACACTTGATATTGCAAAGTAAATTTTAAGTTAAAGTAAAATGTAAATAAATTGTGTTGATTGCATGTCTCTTCTTACGTGTCGCAGAGATGGAATTGGTGTGTCGATCCATGTGCAGGGACTGCGGGGCAGGTATGGGGCAGGATTTTTCTAAAGTGGGTACCCATGGAGCAAAAGGGGGCATAAACACTTTTTAGTTAAGAAAGATTGAACTAAGAGATTGCCAATTTTAGAGATTTTAGAAAAAATTAATTACCATGCATTTTTAGCTCGTGGTGAAATGTGATTCTATTTAATGATATCAGCAAGATCATTTTGATCTGATTTGTAGTCAATAGGCTTTGAAATTACTTTGAAAGGAGTGCAATTGTCCTTGTATAGATGTATTACATAAAATATTAGCTTTATAAAAAACTCTTAAATGTTAGCATTAAATGTCATTTTTCTATTAATAATATTAATACACATTGGCATATCTTTTTTATAAATTCCTATTGGTAGTAATAGTAGAGATGATAATTTAAAAATGATTCGGTATATTCTAGGGAGTAAGAATTCAAAATACTTTAGTGGTGGTGTGGTGCAGTGCAATGAAAATTGTCTAAAGCAAATGTGGGGCAATGTAATATCGTAAGTAGTTTTGGAGCAGAATTTTTGAGTAGGCCAATTTGGGGTGGTAGAATATAAAGCGTGGGGCAGATGTCAACACTTAGAAATGGGGTGGGGAACAGATTCTATGGGGCAGAGCAGGGCCGTTAACAAAAATCGGCTACAACTAAACTTTCAAAAATTCAATAATTTTATATGAACTATTTCATTTTAATTTTATAATTGGAATCACCTCGGATGAGATGGTCAGAAAAATATTTTCCATGGACAAGCCTGTGTTGACCACATTGTAGTGTTGCATCCACAACCATGATAAAGACGTTCTTAACGCCGTGATATGCTATTACAATATATTATAAAAAAACAAATTTAAATAGCTCGGATTTCATAATTCTTAGTTTTCAGCTAGTGTGATCTCAGTTTCATTTACTGCTTCCATAGTTTCTTTTTGAATTTCATTTGCTTCATGGTATTCTTGATAGATCGAACATGACGTACAGCAACAAACAATAACAAAATCTTCAACATGTGATACTGGTATGTTCCTTTTTTCGGCAATATCCATTCTTATGAAGACAGAATGAATATGGCGATACCAGCTAATTATAAAACAGACAGAAACTATTATAGCCGCAATGAAAAGGGGTATTTCCCATTGACACTTTCCACCAATTACACATGTGAATAAATACCCCAATACAATTACAAAAACGCATAATAGCGCTCGTGATATAAGACACAGAGCAAAGGTTAACTTTCTGCTATTAGAGCGTACTTTGGTTGCTGCAACATATTCAGTAATTCCAGTGCAGAAGAAAGATTGGAAGCATTCTTTGTTAAAACAATCACAGAGGTCTTTGTTCCAGTTATTAGTTTCCGGCATTTGCACTTGCAATATGTATTCAACTCTTCCGACAATGCAACTTGTGAAGAGGAATTATATAAAAAACTAGTTTAACATTGTTTTACAAAGTGTAACATTATTTAAGCAAATACCATATAATTTCATACTAAAAATTCAATGTTGAACAAGTAACCATAACCAAGTTGACGAACTACAGCCATTTTTGTGAAATAAATTTTAAACCACCATGGATAGTCTCCCCCCGGTTTGATAAATTTTCAACAATTTCATTTTGAAAAACTCTTTTTATCAAATTACTGCCCAATACACAACCTTGTACGATGAAGCAAAGATCCAGCCCCCTCTGTATCACCATATTTGTCGTGTAATTTGATATAAATTATCTTGTTTGACACTCAAACAATGCGATGTTTGCTTTAATAATCCCAAAGTTTGATTTCTGAGAATATTTTACAATAACTAGGATTTGTGCAAAGGGAAACAAGAAACTTTGTGTAATAAAAACTATCAAGAAATTAAAACAATGAGAATTCGTCCGTCTAAGTTATATCGAAAATACAACGCTTTTTTAATTCGATTCGTTTACATTCATTTATCAATTAAGTGAGATCAGCTAGGTGAGTTTTAATGCATTCTGTGCATTATTAATTATTAATGTTAACAAATAACATAAGAACTGCCAATGAATTTATAATGATTAAATGCAGTTATCAATTATACATTACAATGTACACAATCTTTATAAGATGTTTAGTGAAATTTTTAGTCAAAATAAAATTCAAAAACATTAATTAAATTAGACACATCAATTTCACCAAATCAAACAATGAAAATATAAAAGCTGTTATTCAAGAAAACGAGCTTTTGCCTTTTGTTGCTTGCAAAACGGTTTAAAGTTTAAAGCAATTGTTTGTTTTGTACAAATATTGTCCTCTATTTGCTAAATCGAGAAATCAGAGCACAATGCACAGAATTCTTGAGCACCTAAGTAAATGCATACACTCATTCCCTTAACCAGAAAAATCACAGGTTTCAGTAGAGATGGACATGTTCTTTAGCACTGTTTTTTCCTATTTAAAGTAAGCTCGTTTTTCTTTCAGTGTACTTAGAATTTGAAAAAATTAACTCATATCTGGTAAGTTGCATGAAGCTTAAAATACATGTCAATAAAAACTCAGATTTTTTTCAGAATGCTTTTCAACATGTTTTAAATGGACACTACCAGATTTTGATTATAAAGCACAATTAATACGCTTAAAAATGCCTCCAATATCCTGTTATTTTCAGTTCCTTGATTTTATCTATTTTAATGAACTATTGAACGAACAAAATGATCTGAAACGATCAAAAATAATATCAGAATATCTACCAACAAACGACTGCCTTCATTCTTCTAAACATAGAATCTTTAAATCAAAAGATATAAAATATATAACCATTATCTTTGATTATGCCAGTTAATGCTTTGTCAAACTTGCTAATATTCTTGATATTAACATCCTATCTGTTATTAACACAGTTGAAAGAATATATAGAGATAGAAATACTTCAGCTGTTGTCCAGGAATGTAGGTTTTTTCACACAACAAGCACCACAACACAACAGCAAAAGACTAAAAACAATACACGGGACGGGATTAGGACGAATTTTGGGTTAATTTGTATTATATTTATAGTATTTTGTAATCAAAATATATCTAAAATATCTTAAATCAGTATTCAATTTGATTAAATGTAATAATGAATAATTTTATGTCATTGATCTCATTACTTGATCATAAATAAATATATGGAATTAGGACCAGCAGGGACAGGAGGACAAAATCCTACAGGACTAGATATTGTCGGAAATGGAACAGTTTACCGTGATTCTGATACAAAAAGTGTGTGGTAACTCAGGTTATAGTTATAATTTTAAAATTATATGCTTTTGCGTTTATGGCTTGTGTTGAACCCAAACTAAAAATTAAGAGGATAGTATTGCACTATCTACCTTCATTAGAATTAAGCGCAAATCAGTTCGTTTTACAAGTGATTATATGTGACCACTCCGCCTCACCATTTGGCTGCGATAAAGGGATGCGCAAGTTAAAATTTTAAAATTATATGCTTTGCGTTTATGGCCTGTGTTGAATCCAAACTAAAAATTAAGAGGATAGTATTGCACTATCTACCTTCATTAGATTGTTTGAGTACAATTAAGCGCAAATCAGTTCGTTTTACAAGGGATTATTTGTGAGGGGCTATTTATCACGATGAAGCACAATAAATATCAATTAAAAGTTGTCATGTTAGCCAACTATGCGCTTCAAACTCTGGTGTAATTATTACATTGTCAATATAGTTAAACATTTGTTTTGCATACAGATTGAAAAGAGGATTTGCAACGTAAGGTTTTATCGCATTGCAAACTTAAATATGTAGAATGAGATATATTTAGACATTTTTAACCAGAATAGCAGGATTACTTTAATAACTGAAAAATATAGTTTTTGAGTCCCAGTGAGGTGAATTGGTCAGTTCTATAGGTAACTTACCCAAGTTATATGATTGAATGATGTATGCACCTAGTTAGAGATAACAATAAAATCATTATATTTAATATAATTTAATGCAAGTTGTCATAATATAAAAATTGAATTGCTCAAAATCTGGTTACATCAGCTCGGAACTCTTTTTGAAATTCAAGTAAAATTTTTTTGCATACAAAAATAGTCCTACTAATCTCTGCATTCTTGTGGAAATGGTTCTCACCTTACAGTTGATATTCTAGAATTTGCAATGACAAATAAAATTGAATAAATTTGTATCCTACCACATTCAAGTCACCAACTTCAGAAATTAGACACAAATTTTAATGGGAAATTTTCTCAGTGATCAAGACAGTTATTTGACTTCATTGTGTTTTCTACTGCTTGGCAAGAATTGTACAAAAAAATAAAGGTTTTTGCCACTGTGGCATATTTCCATTGAGAAATCGTACAAGAGGAGAGGACTTTCGTTTATTAAGTTCATACATTTCTACGAATAATAATGTTCATGAAGATATTTCTCATAGTTAAATATCAGACGAGCAAACCAATCGGTTACAGCAATATTGGCTTTAAAAGTTACTTTATCATCGATTCTCAAGGCATCTAACCCAACAAATGCAAGGCTTCATCAAGCATCTACAACAAATGAGACTTTTATTGCAATGAAGTTCGAAAGCAGCAACGCCAAAAATTAGCTCTCAATTCCCCAAAAGCTTTCAACTCGAAAATTAAATCTAAGCCAATCTCACAAAATAAGTCTAGTAAAAGTAATTAAGAGTACCTTTGCTGCTCCTGCCTCGCTAACTGGAATGTTTCCTGCGGAGATTGGCATGAATGCATTTTATGCAAACAATGGGATTTTGAAGATTGCTTTATTACAGAAACGTGTTTTAACTGTGTTATGTAGCCTTTGTGAGTTTTTATACTTTGTATTACATAAATATTCGATCTTAAAATTTAAAATTGTGTTAATCCTCTTTTTTAATGTTGTGTTCAATCCAACCAAATGCAATATGTTGATACTATGATTAATTTTGTTTCCCCAATTATTACATATTTTCCAAAAACAATTTCTCCATAAATCTACATGGTTTGTAATGTATATTAAAAATATCAAATTCAATGTAAACACATTTTAGCGTAGTAAATGCACAGGGTTTTAGAAATAGTGGCATTTAAAATTTGTTAAAAACATATTACAACAACGAAATTCATAAAATAGCAAAGGATATATTGAGATTTCTAAGTTTCATATCAATTGCCAAAAATATTTTTTAATTATAATTTTAGATACCGATGTACTTGCAAAAATCCGTAAATTCCGTACTTATTTTGGAAAAGAGCTCAATAAGGAACGTATTGATGGAATTGAATCTCAATGGAGGTTCATGAACGGATTAAGATTTTTGGAGCCTGCCATGAAGACAATATCACAAACATCAGCAATAGTATGTATACAATATTCATCAATCAAAACTAGTTAATTGTATTTCAATCGATCTATGTATGCCCACACATATAGTTTTCTATGTCCCTAATACATTCTAAAGATTACTAGTAACTTCTAAAAAATATCTCATACTAAAAAACAACAATCAAGTTTTTTCCAATTTTTCAACAGGATGAAGAATATTGTAAGCATATCCCTTAAAATGAATCTATCCATTGTTAAATTGGTAAGGCTAATTTTGTATATAGTTTTTGATCTAAAAATGTTTTGAATATAGTGACTTAGGAGTCCAGCGTCGAATCCATTTTAGATCCACAGAAAAGTAAAACTATGAGTACCTATAAGAGATGTCTATTTTACTGCATTTTGAGAAGTTAAGTAAATGTTTTTTGACTAAATTTATCTCAAATTGGACTGTACATGTCTGCTACAGGGATATCTAGGGTTTGGGATCAAATTTGCTGTTGCGACTGTGAACTAATATATGCTTTGCCATGTTCTGAAGACTGAATGCGAATTATCGATGCAACACAGAATATATCTCGAATATATTACTTTAGACTATTTAGTAGCAAATTTAAAACAAAAGAAGTTGAAGACAATGTTTTTCCGATTACCATATGGATCTCGTTTCTTCCTCTGTTGAATTATGGGTATAATATTACAGGTGATAGCTATTTTACAACAATCGCACTGCTAAGCTATTTATTTGAAAACAATGCCCCATGCATAGTAGGCATGCATGTTAAAGCAATGAATGTGACACTCCAGAAGAATTGAAGAACATATCAAGATGTAACAACAAATACTTCAAATCAGAGTGAATACTGCTAATTTCATATATTGGTATAGAACCCACTCAACATGTTATTCTTGCAACTGCATCTTCCATACTTGTCAATGGATTGATCTTATTGGCTCGAGATCCAAGGAATTATTATTGATTTATCCATGGGATTTCCAGCGATCCGAAGATTAGCAATAAGATAACTAGCAAGTCAAAGAAAAACGTTGCATTTTAACATTACGATTCGGCAATATCATCTATGGAGAACTTCACATTTTTGCACAGTAATATCATTCAATTTTTTATACGATATTTTCTAGGACATTAATTTGAATGGAGAAGAGATTGCTAGTGAATCTAGTAGCAGTGGTTTTTGTTAAATATTATATATATGCCTAGTATCTAGCTTAAAGTGTAGTACGCTTATCATTTGGATGATGCTACACTATTCATATTGGTATTTCTATTAGTTTTCCTTCTACATCAATGTAGTCTCCCAATGTGTTTATTAGTCTGCTTTTTTCACTTTGTAACTTTCTTCTATCAAATCCTATCTTTGCTGCACACTCATCGGTGATTATTGATATTACTGCTCCCATGTCTATGGTTGCTTTGACCATTACACCATTTATTACAACTGTAATTGTATTTGTTTTGATTAGGTCTGTTACAATTAGAACGGGTGCATGGTTTACTGGAGGCAGTGCTCCCTTCAGTTTAAAGTATCATTTTCTGTTTCTTCGATTTGTTCAGGCTCCTCTTTGTCATCTAACAAATCTTCGTCATTGAAATATGCCTCTTCATCTTCAATAAAATTAATTTATCATCTGCAGTATTTCTTTGTATGACCTTTCTTTCCACATGTTTGACATTTCAGGTCCTTTCTGTTTATTTGCTTTATTGTCCCATCTTTTAATTTTATTCTAATGATCTCATCCTTTGGTTTTCCCATTTCGTCTTTCTTTATTTTATTAGTTCCATTTATTGTTGATGGTATCATTATCTTTATTATTGTCGACTTTTCGTTAATCTGAGCATTATTTTCCATAGTAACCTGTATTCCCAATCCTTTTCTTATCATTCTTTCTAAAGAATCATCTGCATCGCATTTTATTTCAAACTGTTGTCGAATTGGTTCTGGCAATCCCTTGCAAATATGAGAAAACAGATCATATTTGGAATATGTGCTCTCTCTGGAACTTAGCTTCAATAGTCCCTCCACTTGCGACATGTAATTCCGTAAATCTTCCCTCTTGTTCATTTTCATACTGTTTAGTAACATATGATATTTTCTTTTAAAACTCTCATCATTGTAATACCATTGGTACTCTCCTCTTAATTTCTTGTAATCTGTTTTAGTCTCCAAATCCAACACTAAATAATGTTGATATGCTGCGCCCCCTCCGAAATACAAAGGGAATCTTGCTGCTGCTTGCTTTTGTATTACTTTCCTTTCCTTCATGCTCATCTCAAACATTGGATCCATTCCTTAAATGTCAATGAGTAGCTGTCTACTCTTCCCGTGAATTTCAGGAGTATCGCATTACATGCTGGCATATCATTGTCTTCTTCTTTTGACAATATTGTTTTTTGTATATCAGTTTCGTCTCACCTGAGTTTTACAGTTTTCTTTCACTTGTTTAGTTATATTTATAACCAATTTTTCCACAAATTCGTCTTCTGTTTCACAGTTTTTATACATTTCACTATGTGTTTCCTTTACTGGATTGCTTCCAATTAATTTTTCTGGTTCTTGCGTTATCGTATTTTGTATTACCTTAATGTTTCCTTTCTCTTCGTCTCGATTTTCTTCATTTTTTAACAATATCAATCAAATTTCATCCTTGAGGTTGTTGATCTCAAGTTGTTTTAAGATATTCTCTTCCCTCAGGCTAACATTTTCTTCATGCATCTGAGTCATCAGTTGTTGTAACTTCTCACTCTGTGCTTTGATCTCTTTATTTGCGTCCACTAACTTTTCAATTTGTTTTTGAAATACATTTCTCTGCTCCGTTAGCCTTATACTGGTATCTTGTGTGATCTCTTCAATGTGTTTGTCTTTCTCAATGTTTGCCATTTCTATCTCAAACATCCTTTGAGTCAAATTTTCTATTTGTATTGTCAACTCTCTTCTTTCATTATTATTATTTTCTATTATTTTCGTAAGTTCAAATATCAAAAATTCTGTGTTTTCTTGCTCTGGTTGCAGCACTATTTCCGTTGGGGAAGTCTCACTTTCAGGGATATGCTCATATTTTCTGGGGTTCTTTGATTTTGGGGCGTTTTCTGTGTTTTGGGTTTTGTCCTTTGTTTTTTNTTCTGGACTAATCTTCTTATTCTAAATTAACTATTTTCCACACCAGTCGTTTTTTCACTATAGCATTTCTCTCCTTCACGCATGCTCATCAGGCGCCTGTCATGGTTGCCATATAGAATCTTGCCAATCCAATTTCTGTGCTTATTCAATAGTAAGCTATTACTTTTCATAGCATGTGCAATGATTGATTTGGACAAGCTCCTAATTCTCTCCTTTCATTTGAGTGTTTCTTTGATTAACTTATATTAATAAAAATTAGATTGGCTAAATGTTTAACTAACAATAACTCATTTAGATAGAGAGTGGTAGATGGAAGACAGGGTCAAGACCCGAAGTGATGCCATGTGATTCCAGATACATATCAATCAGCCACAACTACAGCTTGCACTTGAACTTCACAGTGAAAACCATTAACAGAGTTGGTGTGAGAATAGGAAACTCAGTGATTGTGGATTTGTGATTGCCTAAGAATTTAGTGCATTGATTGTTTTTGTTATTATGCTTATGTAAAGATAATTGAATATAGCAACTGTGATGCTTTAGCTTGTTATCAAGCCTTACAGATATAGTAATACATGCTAGTCCTTTGTACATGTAAACAATCAAAGTCGTCAGCAAGATGAAAATGCATAAGTAGGCCAAAGGTCTATGAGATAAAACAGTCAGCAACTTAATTCTAATACCAGAATATTAATAAATATTAGGTAAGCGCATAAGCTAACTAAATTCAATACTGAATTACCCATTGTGATATAAAACCATAAACAACTAGGATTCAATAAGGGGATAATAAACATGTAGAGCAAAGTAAATAGAATCATAATAATTGACAAGCAACAAAGAGTAGGAAAGCTATACCGGAGAAAAAACCCCTATTTCTATTCATAACCTAAAAGCACTGTAAGGAAATTACAGCTATCACCCTCCCCGCCATTAAATAGCTGTTCATTAGGCTGCTCCAGCACTCCTTTAAACGGATGTGGGAACCACTGTACAATTACCTCTAGCACTTAAACATTTAGCTTTCCATAAAGTATTAAATAACCTGACAAGAGAAGAAGTAAATCCAAACTAAATTCGTTCATCAACCAATTTAACAATTGTAACATATTTATAGCATTTTTTAGTAAATAATCAAATACTCGACTAGTACCTGTTTGATCAACTCATGTTTACAATTTTCCCTCGTATTTTAGTTCTGCTTTTAATTACGCAACGTCAGCATTAATTAGAGTATGCTGTTTGGCCATCTTTGGTTTTGCCAAATACTGTAGACCAAAATTTAAATATAAACTGCATAAAACAACTTACAAATCAAAATAATCAATCATAATCATGTGTTTACATATTAATTATTATAATACTTTAGTCTTAGTTACATCCATCTTTATTCTCATTTTGACCACACATGATTATTTGATGGATTATAGCACATTAGACTCTATTTTTGTAAAAGTGTTTCATTGTTTGCAACCTGACTTGTTACTAGCTGCTAATTAATATTACATGTAGCCATTACCAAAATATTGAGAGGCTTCCAAACCTACATTTATAAATTAATACATGTTCAGTCACTTTATTGGTCATTTATGGGTCACTAATTTGGATCTAAAATAATATTAATATATTCCCTAGGTTTTGGTTATCCAACTGTATGTTGGAAGTTAATTATTTTAATACATGTATTGATTGATCACTAGTCAGTTAACCAAGAGAAAACTCGTACTCTGAACCTATGTGGTCAAGCTAAGAAAAAAGGAAGAAGAAACTAAGATTGAATATTATAAAAAAATATTAATTGTAAAAAAAAAGATTAATTAGTTATTTGTAAATTTATAGTGCAGTAATTTTTGATATTAATTAATTTGGCAAAAAGGCACTAGACCTAAATCACAACTGCTAATTAAGGCAGAAGTGCGTAATTGGCAGACGAAAGAAATTTAAAGCATTTGAAATTGTCAACAACAGGAATTAGCAGGTACTAGTCAAATATTTGATTGTTTGTTAATTTTTCACTATAAAAATTGTGTAATTGTTCATTTTGGTGATGAAGTTAATTTACTGGATTTACTTTACGTTTTTGTATCAGGTTATTTTATTTAATACAATGGAAAGCTAAACGTTCGAGCTCTCGGGTATTCTAGACAGTGGTTCACGACTCCAGTTAACGGGTGCATCGTGTATAGCTGGTGCTTACCCGAGATGCTCTTAGGTTAGGTGTAGGAATAGGGGTTTTTACTCGTATTAGCTTTCCTATCGTTCGTTGTCAATATTACCATCTTTATTATATTATGCTATTACATCTAGCTACATTGTTTGTATTATATTGTACAGATTATATTGAACAGAGTTTATTACGTATGATTACTAGTGGACTGACGGACTATTGATTCATTCCTTTTGCCTGGACCGTATTGATTGTTCACATGTACTCTAGGTTGGCATGTAATTATTTATATGTAAGGTTATTATATGTACGAACTCATAACAAGCTATTGCATCCCGGTTGCGAGATTCCTTTATTAAACAACTTCATTGATAACAAGAACAATCAATACAATAAATTAATAAGGTATCACACATTATCACTATCGTACTCATGCACACTATTCCATTACACTGAGTCATCTGAGTTGTGGTTGGTGTCTCTATCAATGTGTCAGTATCACATGGAAATACTCGTTGTAGCGTAGTTCTTCAATTCCTCTTTTGTGCTTTGTTGCAGGTCGGGTAAGCATACCCTGTACTTTGTACACTCTGTCTCATGTCTTGGATCTAAAACAACAGTTGTTAGTTTCGTATCAATGTTAGTTGATAAGATAATAGTTTAATCATGTAATGGCTAAACAGTAGAACAGAAAGAAGAGAGA
>CABFPE010000632.1:419435-434470 GCA_900660155.1 Hofstenia miamia | reverse complement strand
CATAGCTCTCTGAAATTTATTGCAAAAATAAGATTTCAGTAAAAAAAAATAGATTTCCACCAAAATCTTTAATTTTGTGAGTAGTTTTTAATGGGAAACAGAATCGAAAGGTTTTGTAAAGTCAATGTATAAAACATAAGTACAATGTGATAAATAAGTCATTATTGCAATAAACATATTCCAGATAAAACAATATGTATTTTTTTTATTTACGAAGCAAAACTGTTCTTCAGATAAAAGTGATCGAATATTCCATTAAAAAAATGCTGGTTGTCAGAAATTTTCATCATAACAAAGAAGGCTACTTACCAATAGATGTGTAAATATCCGACTTATTCCAAATTTTCTACCGGCTCGGAGAAAATTGCTTGAAAATGTGGCCAAATGCGATAATATCTATATCTATATGGATGCACTCGACAGTTTAGGATCAAATAAAATTTTTTTCAATATTATACATTATAAATAAAATGTTGAAAAAATTTTCATATAATGAATGTAAATTGTGTTAGAAATATTGTTGAAAATTTCTAATTGTTTAATAGCAGCAAAGAAAATTACGTTCTCGGGTACGGGGAAAATGTTTGGGATACGGGTAATAAATTATTTTAATAGGGCGAGTGCGACATTAAAGAAGTTCTACCTACACTAATAAGTAAACCGAATAGCTTTGATCTATTAGAAGATATCCCGCAACTGAATTGAGTCAAAAGACTTAGTGCAAAGTTTTGAGATACTGGCCGTGTTTTGGCTGCTGCGCACTCCTGAAGACCACTCATAGATGAAGAGATCGTGTCGATCACCTGACTCAATTTCGACTGTTTTTTATATGAAGTGTNCAGACATTTTGGCCTCTTGGTGCATCCCCTAATTCAATATTGCTGGTACGCCACTGCTGCATATCATAATAAGCTCAGTATTATAGCAAGTACAAGATGTTTTACGAAATCACCTGCATTATAATAGATTGTGTTGCTTTTTCATCAAAACTAATAAACTTAAATTTGCTGACAGTGAAAGGTAAATAATAATTATTTATAAATATATCTTGCTTAAGTTACAACCTAAAGGCAAATCATTGATATATATATATATATATATATATATTTATATATATATATATATATACATACATAGCTCTCTGAAATTTATTGCAAAAATAAGATTTCAGTAAAAAAAAATAGATTTCCACCAAAATCTTTAATTTTGTGAGTAGTTTTTAATGGGAAACAGAATCGAAAGGTTTTGTAAAGTCAATGTATAAAACATAAGTACAATGTGATAAATAAGTCATTATTGCAATAAACATATTCCAGATAAAACAATATGTATTTTTTTTATTTACGAAGCAAAACTGTTCTTCAGATAAAAGTGATCGAATATTCCATTAAAAAAATGCTGGTTGTCAGAAATTTTCATCATAACAAAGAAGGCTACTTACCAATAGATGTGTAAATATCCGACTTATTCCAAATTTTCTACCGGCTCGGAGAAAATTGCTTGAAAATGTGGCCAAATGCGATAATATCTATATCTATATGGATGCACTCGACAGTTTAGGATCAAATAAAATTTTTTTCAATATTATACATTATAAATAAAATGTTGAAAAAATTTTCATATAATGAATGTAAATTGTGTTAGAAATATTGTTGAAAATTTCTAATTGTTTAATAGCAGCAAAGAAAATTACGTTCTCGGGTACGGGGAAAATGTTTGGGATACGGGTAATAAATTATTTTAATAGGGCGAGTGCGACATTAAAGAAGTTCTACCTACACTAATAAGTAAACCGAATAGCTTTGATCTATTAGAAGATATCCCGCAACTGAATTGAGTCAAAAGACTTAGTGCAAAGTTTTGAGATACTGGCCGTGTTTTGGCTGCTGCGCACTCCTGAAGACCACTCATAGATGAAGAGATCGTGTCGATCACCTGACTCAATTTCGACTGTTTTTTATATGAAGTGTTCTAAAGGAAAGGTTTTCTTCTGAACTCCACACACCCTTCTGAAGATTGAAACTAAAATAGCCCTTAACTCATTAAAGCCCAGCTTATGAAATTTCATACGTAAATGGAATTCTCTCAAGTTAGTTTTTTCTTTCTTTTTATCAGTAATATAAATGCAAATGCCCAGCCTATGAAAAATACATTGAATACATGCAATTATTTTTGCAAAATTTAGCTTTTACGAGTCAATTTATAATATTTTAACTTTAATTATAAAGTTTCATCGAAATACACAAACTTTTTTAAATTCGGGCTTTAATGGGTTAACATTGAACAAATTGCTTCCCAAAATTTGAAGATTACCTTGAACATGCAAAAACGCTTGAAGCCTGCTCTAGACTTCGACGGCGTACATTTACAGTATTGTTTGTAAAGTTTTGTTAGGTAAATTTTTGTCACTTTACTGCACCATGAATTTTCAGTCATTCTGTATTTATAATATTAAAATGACTTTTGTTTCATTCGATGACTATCGCTCCCAAAAGCGTATGCAGGATTTTTTGACAGGGGGACACCAAGTGAGTGAAAATATTGAAAAAATAAACCCTAAAAATGTATTTCACTATATTACTTACTATTTTTTAAAGTTTTTGCCCAAAATATTTTTATTAAACAAATTATAATCAATTTTTAAAACCTGACGAAGAAGCACCCCGTCCATGTGTACGCCATTGGTTGCTTGTGCGACAATATTGAAGTGTCACGCATTTGTCTAAAAGTTTACTATGTTCAAAGCTTTTGGTTGTGTAAAAATACTTTGAGCAATGGAAATTTACTCATAGTTCAAATCAATGACACATGTAGATTTTTTACAGGCTATCAATACCGCAAGGAGTAAGAATTTTTTCATAGGCAAACTTAAATGTTTTTTTTTACCAAAAAAATTAATAGTACCTGAAGAAGAGCTGACACAATATAATATTTATATGAGATCTAAACAAATTTTATTATATTGGATAACAATTTCATAAAAAAATTTTTTAAAATGAAATTGTTGAAAATTTATCAAACCGGAAGAAGCTGAGTTGAATTTATTCCACAAAAAGGCGCTAACCTTCCAACTTGGTTAAGGTCATGTGTTCAACAATGAATATGTAATAAAAAATTACTTCAAAAATATGGTGTGCCCTTAAACAATGTTACACATTGTAAAACAATGTTAAACTATGGTTTGCTATATCATTACATCTAAGAAATTGCATCGTCAGTAGAGTTGAATACATTGAAAATGCCGGAAACTAATAACTGGAACAAAGACCTCTGTGATTGTTTTAACAAAGAATGCTTCCAATCTTTCTTCTGCACTGGAATTACTGAATATATTGCAGCAACCAAAGTACGCTCTAATAGCAGAAACTTAACCTTTGTTCTGTTTCTTATATCCCGAGCGCTATTATGCGTTCTTTTAGTTGCATTGGGGTATTCATTCACATGTTTAATTGATGGAAAGTGTCAATGGGATATTCCTCTTATCCTAACAGCTATAATAGCTTTCTTCTATTTTGGAATGAGCTATAATCATTCTTTCTTCATAAGAAAAGATATTGCCGACAAAAGGAATATACCAGTATCACATGTTGAAGATTTTGTCATTGTTTGCTGCTGTACGTCATGTTCTATTTATCAATAATACCATGAAGCAAATAAAATTCAGAAAGAAACGATGGAAGCAGTGAATGAAACTGACGTCACACTAGCTGAAAACTAAGATTTATGAACTCAGTTGTAAGAAATCCTAGCTATATGAATGGATATTTTTGCTTACAATTATAATAGCATATGCTATTGTATTCTTTAACCGCAGTACATAACATTAGAAACCAACCTGTTTTGCTGAAATCAAGTCATAGATATTTTTGATGTTTGAAAGAACTTAAAATCAATCGGTGCATTTTTGCAAGTGGATAGACTATTAGGTGGCAATGTATAATTTCCGAAGGCAGAGAAAGCACCTGGACGAATCCTCAAATATAATGAATGGACTCAGCCCGGTCTACAGCACTATAACCTGTGCCCAACCTAGTTCTTAGAGCACGCAACACAATACCAATAGCCAGTAGCGTAGCGTGGAAAATTTTAGACAAAGTGGTACCTGATATGAAATTTTCATAAAATTTTTTTAAATACAACATTAATTTCATGTTAATTTAACATTACATTATGTTCAACTGTGCATATTTCGCAATGTGAAATCAACCATATCTATGGCTATACAACATGTACATTTTCATTTCTACATGGTCACTTCAGTGGGACACGTTTTGTACTGTTAAATTTTCATTAGTGATATTCAGAAGTTATGGTAAAAGTATTGTAGTTCTAGTACATGTAGCCTATATGCTACAAAAACAATTAATTGTAATATCCGTAATTCGCTTTAAGCGTTTCTACAAACAAAAATTTATGCACTTTGATTTCCAAACACTTTAGCATGATGAAGCTCTGCCATACACATGAAGATTAAGTTGACTAAGTTTAAAATCTGTTCCTGTGAATCACAGTGAAAATTTAAGCATAATTCTGGAGATGTTCACAGAAACAACAAGATAAATGACAGGATCGAAGAATTTGGAAAATCATTGGTGAGCAGTTAATGTGTATGTGTTCAAAAATGCATGCAAGCCGAGGAAGAGGTGCATAATGAATGAATGTCGAAACAACACTTGCCAATATTTCAAAAAAACTATTTTAGAGAAAAATGTATAAATAATATATTTACTATAAGTTTGTCATATTAAAATAGATTGCAGATACATATTACTCTGAATAGATCGGTATTATTCCAATCAAGGAATTCTGATCTATTAAAGCTGCCAATAAAAATTTTGTCCATTATCTAGGAAAGTTATAAAATTTCATTTCATTCTTTCAAATTGGCAATATGTAGAAAGAATTTAATATAGTTCATTTCGCAGCGGAAAAAACTTAGATAATATATATTTTGATAAAATATTATTGCAAAACTATTTTAAACACTCCTTCATGCAAGCTATCAAAAGAAACAAAATGTTTTTCTGGATGAAAATCAGAAATATATTTTACATTTTTTCTCCCATGTTATGG
Source organism: Hofstenia miamia (assembly GCA_900660155.1). Lineage (NCBI taxonomy): Eukaryota > Metazoa > Xenacoelomorpha > Acoela > Hofsteniidae > Hofstenia > Hofstenia miamia. The sequence continues at coordinate 429,397 of CABFPE010000632.1, read as the reverse complement.
AGGCCCAATCTAATTTAAGACAAAATGCAACAAGAAATTGGCAGCAGTTGTACGAATTCTAAATCACAATGCGTTAATATTTTTACAAACAGCGTAGTATAAACAAAACGCGGAGGTTTGAATGCAGGATTATTTGTTAGCCAATTTTTCGCAAAGGGCCCATCGCTAAAGGCCCCACGAAAAGCAATTATTTGCACAGAGATTTGTTTCATGACCTGTCTCGCTAGTACGAAGAAATCTTTAACAAAATTAATTTTATTAACGGGCCCAGCATCGACTGGCCTTTGCTCTTTGTTGATTGGCTATTAAGCGAATGCGCAGCAAATATAAATAGCAATAGTTTAAATGAAGGTGTTCCATGTGAATTTCGTGTGAAAACCTGTCTATTTAGTTTGTGGTGAACAGAAGACTAGCAGTGGAAGCACTGCTAGCAAGACTGGCATGGTTTTTGAGTTATGAAGTGCCCCTCATGCGGCTATCATGTCAAGAATAGCTCTTTCTTGACATTTGGAATAGTTCAAGGACCAGCATTTGATGTGTCAATGAGGCAGCCTTGTTTACAGCAGACTCCTTAAGTTGCCACCGTTAGTAAGCTTGGTTGTACAAAGCGGAAGTGGCCCAACGCTTTCAAAGGAAATTCAGCCTTCGGCTTCACTCCGCTGATCAAACTCAACAGAGATCAGCGCTCTGCGTGCTGGACGTCACCAGTCGTAGAGTTGTGACCTGGACCGTGTTTTCACTCACTGTTCAGTCTGTCGACTGGTATATTAACCCCGCATTTCGAAACATCAACTAGCGCATTGATGAATTAAGAGGACACACATTATTAAGGAATGTTTGGCGTTTGTTGCATTCTTTTCAGGATAACTTAGAACTGGTCTCTGTTAATATGAAAATGCAATTTAATCTTTAAAAGCCTGGAGATTTTTTACCTGGAAAAATGGATTTTCCACAGTTTGAGAAAATTATCTCAAAGCTCCTTTGAAAATGTGGATATCGAGAGTTGTGGACACATCTATTGGCGAATATGCTTGAACATAGTGCTGGAAATTTGTGCTATTGTCGATTGCTGTACCTGATGCGCTTGAAAAGATTTAATATATCCTGTGAAAATTCCGATTTCTTAAAACTTTAAATTTCTCTTCAAAGCTAATGTTCAGGTAATAAACACCCTTTAGAATTAACAACCAACCCTAACTGTTTCTCTATATGTAGATAGATATACCAAAACTATCGAGGTCTGTGATTTGGCGTCTGTGGTAGGAGACTTCGCGCAAGAGACTCGAATCAATGAGACAAGAAGATGCGGCGATTAAAAGCTAAAAAGAATGAGGAGACACTACTATATCTAATGGTGCTTCCAGGTTTTGGACATATTTATTAGTTCTTGGGTTATGAGCCATTAAATATATTTTCAAAGCCACACAAATTTATAAGCTGCTTAAGAGTTAAGGACCTGCATAGGCCTATAGTTCCAGGGCAACTCATTAAATAATGGCGAATTCGTTCTAACACATTGCAGATAATATTTGAAATTTTGTATTTTTCTCGACTGTGCTTTTATAATTGTAAATCCACGTCTAGTTCAGTGCCGGATATCCATGTCCGCTTGTAGGTTTAAGGCTTGGCTTGAATGCCGACAAGCCTAAGTCCATGATTAGATATACAGTGTGGGTCAGCATATTAGAAATACCCATGGTTTTTGTCTTATAGATCATATATGATATGGCAGTGCGATTTAACATTTTTTCAACTTTAAGCATAAAATTAACCAATGCATACTGTAAAGTCTTTTTATTCCTAAGACACTCATTGGCTTAACTTAGCATTGATACGCAGAAAAGAACACAAAAATCTATGATACTTTCGGGCTGCAAAAGACAGCTGATTTTGTCAATCAAATAATTATATCATGTAGGATTGTGATATTGAGCATTTCTATAATTTTCAAAGTTTGAGATTATTTTACTGTGGTTGTAACAGCTTGATGAAGTATTGGAGCTGACAGGTAATTGTTTCAGCTGAAACCATTATCTTCCTTTATTGAAGTATTCATATTTGAAACAGAATTGTTTTCAAGGAAAAAAATTTCGTACATTGGAAAAAAATCATTGTTGAGTAAACTATAAGCTTCAGGTATTCAAGTGCATACAACCTTGGCTGATGCTTGAGGAGATTTCCCCAACATGAGCTAGATTAGGGGTCAATCCTCTTCATTATTGAGCACTTCTTGCCTGAATTTTTGGGTCTGGATGAATCGTTGCCAGAAGTCCATGACAATGACAAAGTCCAACCTACAATCGCTCTCGTAGAGTAATCTTCTTTTCTCAGCAGGAAGATACTTAAATGTTGAACCAGTGTGAGACTATACTTTTTGCACATTCTTGGTTATGTGATAAAGGGAAATAATTTTTTGCGGATATATAAAAATTCCAAAATGCATAGATATTCAAGCAACTTTTGACTATAAACATGAATTCAAATGTCGGTAGTCAGTTCATAATTTAAACTTTACTCATCCTTAAGGTAATGTCGGATGGAAATTAAAAGCCTGTTCCACCTCTACTTCGCAATGGCCTTATATTGAATTCATAAGAACGAAACAAGCATTGCAATTCTAGTATGCTTTCGCGTAATAAGCCGAAGACAGCAGAGTTGAAACATGCAATACCAACAATATCAAAATTTCAAAATTTTATTATCGCCATATAATATTCTGAAATTTATACTGACAGTTTATTTTTTGTAGCACGATAGAAAAAGGAATAATTGATGAATTATTGTTATAAATTTTGAATTTTGAACTATAAAGTGTACACTTACCCAGATTTCTTTAGCGATAGGAGTGTACTATTCAACTATACATATGTATATATATATATATATATATATATTAATATATATACATATATATGCATATATATGCATATATATATATACATATATATATATATATATATACAATGAAATTTTATTTAAAATCTAAATAATTTATCCAGTTTGTATATTTGCATGAATACTACACCTTGACAGAAATTGCAATCAATTCACCAAATTTGATATTAATTTTAAATTTGTGAATTGCCATTGCAATTTCTGTCAAGGTGTAGACAATTGACTTTGTTGCAAAGAAATTCTAAGGTAATATGTTTTTATAAAATTTTCAAGCCTAGGAGTATAAAAACATCCTTACCCCCCCTACAATTTATTGCGTTGCGTTTTTAAATAATAATCAAACCTGTAAATGATGTTCCAAATGTACTGTTAATATTTTGAGCAATTGAGTCTATAGTTTGAGATTTTTTCTCTCTATCCCTGTATCCAGGGGCATTAACATCCCACAGACATGGGCTTGCCTCCAGCATTGAAATTAAGACTGTACAGGCAGCACGACACCAATCTTGCATCATTACTTTCGATTTTGCACTGTGGAAAACGAGAGATCGTACAACAAATTGCAAAGGAAAAGCGCCGATTTAATACTCTCGCAAACTATCAGCGACAGGAATTTTAGACATTGAGTCACGCAATGCATTGTGCTGATAAAATTGCTTAGTGACAACATTGCAATTTGGCGAACGAATAACGTTTATTTAATTACCAAGTACAGACCTCAAAATTAGGCGAAAAAATGAAAATTAAAATTTAGTCACGTATAATAAAACAAAATATTTTAAGTTACTTTTAGACAAACAATTCTGGTAACAATAATCAATTCCAGTTACCTATGTTTAATAGAAAAATTTCTACTATTATGAATATGGCATAGGTAGTTTTATTAAATTATCTAATTGTTCTTGAATATAGCATGGTTTTCCATAGAAATGAAACAAAATTTTTGGAAAAGCCTATTTCAAAATAAATATGAAATTTCTCAATTTAAGAACCCACAAACTATAATAGTCATAAGAATACAATTAGAACTGATAGTTGCATTTGCAATGTTCATTCGTTTGTATTTTGAGAATATTTCTGCAAACCTTTATTGACTTTCACATAACATTCTCAGTAACACTTAGAATACTGGAATTGACAGAAAAATTAAACGCAATTAATTCAGTTGTTTTCCCACAAAATTGAAGAGATATCATTTTGAATACACTATTTTCGTAGAAACAATATGAATAGAAGATTCTTCAAAACATCATTTACTTGAACATAAAAATCAATAGAATTTCAAAAAAATTGGGATGCTTAATTATAGCATGCATTTGAAATTAATATAATTGAAAATAAACTTTCAAAAAATTGGGAATTAAATATTTACATCATTGTCAGTCAGTAGCGTCATTTTACATTTAAGGACTCTGTGCGAGATGTCAGTATGGGGTACGCACCCTAAAATTTTATGTATTAAATTTTCAGTAACTGTTTTTGTGAATAGTAGATACTTTTTGCTGAAAACTATGTTGTACATAGACCTATTCATATGTAGGTATCTACATAGCTATTAAGCCTCCAAATACATTTAAAAATATTTCAAGATATTTTTCAAATTTTTGTCCCAATTTTTTTTGCGATATTTATATGAATACTTTGTTATTTTTGTATTTTAGTGACCTGGGGCACTATTTTCGGTAATTTTTTTATGGATTCCAGACTGTTTTAAGTTTCGTTGCATTTTGGATCTGCTTACGTCTTTTCCTGTTTTCCGAACAAACTTTTGATGGACATTACCTGCAGAAAAAGTCGGATTCATAAGTACAATTCCGGGCAATTTTTGTCGATCCTGATCAGTCAATTTTTTGGGACGGCCACTTTCTGGCTTTCTGGAGAAAGTTGTAGCATCGCCTAAATCTTGAATAAATCATTTTTATTTTTGGTACCCGTGTGGTAAAGATTTTCGAGTCAACTTCTGAGATCTTGACAACTCATGTTAACCTCAAATTAAACGCGTGTAGCTAGATAGGTGTTAGTGAAACTCAGTAAAATACCGCAATCAATTTCCCTTAAGCTCGAATTAAAATATTGCAAACAATTATTTTCGTTTCGCCCAGAAAGTGCTAAAAACAAAGTCTGTACTGCGGCCACATTTTTGATCCACGCGATATTTAAGAAATATGATATAGCTAATCTTGAAATTATATTTTTGATCAAAGTATTTCTCCAAGGTTTACAAGAAAAGATCAAAATAATAAACTGAATTTCTTAGGTGTGACTATTATGAGAACAAGTTCTGGATTCATAAATTATGATATGAAAAAACAAAACGTGCTTATTCATATAGGTATACATAACAATCCACATTGCCACTTAAAGATACAAATAGATTTTAAGAAATCCTTAGGGAATCTAAGTCACAATTCATCCCCAAAAATCGCTTTTGTTCATTTAACGATATCAACTTGCTTTGGGTTGATGGGGAAATAAGGACTGAGTGATTTTGTTCTTTTGTTGTTTGTGAGTAATGTGAATATGATATAAGTATCGAAAGTCGTAAAAAGTAAAGAAAATTATTCTAGATTACATAAATCGTTTCTTGCATGTGAAAATACACTGGAAGTATCAAATACTACTTGTTTGTTGATGTTGTTTTCAACAAAGGAAGAAAAATGTTTTTTGATTTCTAAAATAACGTATCATTCGAAATTTTGTGGCTGCTTGGCATCTTTTTATATACAGGTTTCACTTATGTAGACCTTAAGTGCAGGAGTGCAGTCATAAAATTTACTGCGAGTATGCGCTAATATCCATTTTTATGTCACCGTACACGGGACATGTACATTCATGCAAACCATATTTAAGTATGTGTTAAGTTGCTTTTTGGAACAACGACCCGGTGAGTTTTAGGCATGGCACGGCAAGGCACAGAATTTCTAAGATATTGTTTGGGCACGAAACGTAGCTCCATAAATACACGTTTTTTAAATGTTTTCACAAGCACGGATCTTCTATTCCTAAAATTTCAATCTAGCGCATTTTTCCTCTAAATAAAATGATCTAGCAAGTATATTGTATGTTATAAACAATTAAAGCGATTATAGAGAAACTGTATCAACCATGCAAGCACGTAGGATGGCGAAGATTTTGTAGTAGGCAAAGCAAAGCAAAGTAATCCACAATCCATAAAATAAGTATGGTAACTTTTCGGTCTTTGTAATTTGCATTGGCTTTAACGACATTATCATAAAATTGACTACATCAATACAATAATATATCAAGGGTCTTTCCCAATTGCTATGTTAATAAATGGTTTGTTCTTTTTCCACGCATTGTAAATTCGATATATGTCGTTTTAAAGCACTAAGGCTGCGTTCCCAAAAACATTTTAATAGAATTGTTACTGCAAATTACATTTTTTTCAGTACGTTTGTGGAGCATCATACAGTCCCATTCCAAGGAAAAAATTTGTAAACACATGTACATTAAAAAATTAATCAATAATTTAGAGTTTATCAATTTTACTTCGCCTTGATGCAAGATAACTAAAATTCATTTGAAAAAAACTAGAGAAATGTGCTTAATATATTAATGATCAGCCTGAGATTTTTATACTGCTTATACGATGGCATGCTGCCTTGAATTATTTAAAAACTCATCCAATAAAGTGTTAATAAATCAACATAACTCGTAGTAGTCATTTTAAATTCTGCCTACTATTAACGAAGAATTTTGTCACATGTTGCGTAATTATATATCTTAGTTCTCCAACAAAATGAAAATAATTATAATCAAACGTGTAGAGAGTTTGTGCTTTCAATAAATATACGGGTAGTAGACATTTTAAAATCTGACTACATTGGAATTCAGAATTTTGCCGTGTGTGGCGTACAGATCGTCAACTGTGATTAAAAATTAGAAGTTGATATTGTTTTGCTTTCAACTTAAACACTTGGGGCGCTGTTAAACAACATTGTTTATTAATCTAGAATTTTTTTGAAGATGAATTTTCACTACATTTTTATATACAGTAGTGGAATAATTATTTGTAACTAGAAAAATTAAGAAATTGGAAATTTATCATTTTTGTTAAAATATTTATTGTAGTCCCCACAGCGTTGTAGATACAAAAAATTCCATGTTATTCACATTGAATGGGCTAAGCATCGACATTTTTATTGTTATCTCCAAACTTTGCTGTAGTCCTTCCCCAGATGAACCCAGAGATAAGAATGGACAGAAAATTACGGTACAAGCTCGGCCTCTCAACAATGCTAATCTCGCACATTTAATTCATGCGATTTCATCCTATTGCAGGCCCATTTTTATGGCCTTGGCTAAAAAATTTCTTTTACTTTTCTGTTTGTCTGACCAAAGTTCGATAGTTAGACACATACTATAAAACCTACGCAAAGAAATGGGAAAACTTAAATAGAGTTTTAGCAGAGTATATTTTATTAATGTAAAATTTCAAAATGCAAACCTTATTTTCCACCATATTGCAAATTATGCAACATTCACTGCAATTAGGCTCACTGTTGTGTAATAGTTGACTTTTAGTATTACCTCTGCTCAAGCCAGGCGCGGAGTTGACGAGCAGGCCTGAGAGTTGTATCTGACTAATCCATTTTTTTGAAATGCATTGAAAACGCTTTAGTATTGAATTCCCCAATGCAATTTATTGAAATTTTCTTTATTGTGTTAGATGATGAATCCTTCAAAGGGCCCTTCAAAGCAACTGATTCAGATAATGTGGAAACAGATCACAAGAAACACAATATTTAAACCAGCAAAAATATTCTGCTTTCATTCAAAATGGAAACAGCAATCGATTAACGTCAATTATTTCTTTAATCTTAGGCTGCAGAGAAAGAAACTAAAAAGCTATCCGAAATCTGATCGCACATGTGGCCAGAAAACCTTCTCTTTTATTTTAATTTCTAACTTCGTGCCCTGTCACTGACTCGTCTAAGCGCGCATTTACTTAGGATGTCACAACTTCCAATTTTTTTCCACAAGCGTCTAAACGAAGTATTGGTAGACTATTAACAGATAACAAAATAGTTTGGTTTGGTTAGTTGCTATTGCTACTATGGGCTTTGGAACTCCTGGTTACTTGAACATTGGGAATGATGAGAACTTAAGTCTTCTTTAAAAAAAATTGAATTTTCAATGAAAAATCGTGAATTTTTTCAAGGACCTCTGCAACGGCAATACACGTTGTTTCAAATTTTCAACTTATGTGTTTGGAAGATATTTGTGTTTTGTTCATTGCTTTACCAACTTCTTGTTTTTGGTATTTCATCATTATAGAAGAATGGGTTTCGTCGTAAATCCAGTTGGTTTGTAGTTTATGGGGGCATCAAACTCAGTCTTTCATTTTTTATTTTGATCATTTTGAAAGATTAAATGAATATTAAAACTAAATAACGGAAATGATCAATTTCGATTTTGAAATATTCCAATGTTAAAATTTTTCGCATAATTTGAAAAATGAGAACAAAAATTAAAAATGAAAAGTGAAAAACGGAAAACGAAAAGCGAAAATGAAAAATAAAATATTTCAATTCCGTTTTTCATTTTTCATTTTTTGTTTTCCTTTTCATTTTTAAATTTTCAATTTAATTTTTAGTGTTAACTTTATAAAATAATAAAAATGGAAAATAAAAAATGGAATTGAAATATTTTTCAAATTTTCGGAAAATTTTTAAGAATGAAAAATTGCAAAATAGAAATTGAAAAACGAAAATGAAAAATAGTAATTTGATTACTTCAATTTTAATATTTATTTAATCTTTAAAAATGATCCAAATGAAAAAAATTAAAAACGGAATTGAATTGGCCACAAGGTTCCTGCATAATAGTTTAATCAAGACGATTTAGCGTTTGTTGGTGATGCAAAATGTTGTCGTCTTTTTTAAGAACCTGAAATATTTACTCATAAAATCCATTATTTGAAAATACTTTTCAAAGAGCATCTTTCCTTGTTCATTGCTAGATTTATTTCATTGACTTTTTGTATTTCCAAACTTCTCGGTTATTACAGATTGCATAGATCAATTGGAATTGTCGCAGTGACCTAACGCTTCGAAACGATCTCAAGCCTAGCCCTGTCCGTTATAATCTGCAGAGACCGCCATATTAAAAACATTTGTGAGCAAAAATTTTAGTGGGAACTTACTAAATAGCTTTAAATCGCCAGCAAATATCAATAGAGTTGTAGAATTACAGAAATTTGGTAAATAGTTTTTAAAAATTAAGAATAGAAATGAACCAAGAACTGATCCTTGAGGAAAACCACTTGTTATATTAGTTCGATCTGAAATTATGTCATTGAATATAACTTTCCGTATTTTTTTCGTAAGGTAAGATTAAATCAATTTTAATAATTTTCCTCCAATTCCAATGTCTTTCAGTTTTTCTAACAGATTTAAGTCGAGAAATCTTATCAAAGACTTTTCAAAATTCTAAAAAAGAACAAAACTATCTATATTAGCATCAATGTTGTTATAAATGTTTGATAATATAAGTAGTATAAGGGGATTCGAAGGAGATCTCACTTTTTCTGATTGGTTGAGAGGTGGGTCGTAGGAGATCTCACTTTTCGCTGATTGGTCGAGAGGGGTGGCCTTTGACCTGAGACGTCGTGGATATTGCTGATGGTGTTATACTGACGTCATAATGTGTTGACTGATTAAACAAGTCAGTCTATATATTTGCCCAAATTATCAGATAAAATCATTATTTTTATTCTACGCAAATTCTTATGTCTGTTGAAACATTAGTATCTGGTTCACTTGGCAATCTGTTTGATGAGTTATGTACAACTCCACCACCAGCCTATAAAAGAAAAATGCAAAGCTCCCCACAAGCAAAAACGTCCTGCACCTAATAATAATGTCGTTGTCTTACCCAACACAAAGGTACAAGAAGAAGGCGATGATATTTTACAACGCTTACATGATGTAAATTCACAACCATCATCGTGTACTTTTTCAATCGCAAGTCCTGCTAGTGAAATTCCGAAAAAAATCTGGTTAACAATCGTGGATGCTGTTCAGTTGAAAACAAGATATGGTGTC
>CABFPE010000632.1:375331-412651 GCA_900660155.1 Hofstenia miamia | reverse complement strand
TTTTGGAAAATTTGGCAATTATTTGCCAAATAATTGCCAAATATTTGGAATCCATTTGCAAATCTTATCCAAATATTTGGCACTAAATTGCCAAATTTTCCAAACTGATTTACTAGGGTTTGACAGTTGAACAATAGATAAAACCACGTAATATTGACATTGTCTATGAAGCATGCAATTTTATACATAGAGCGGATTAATGCAAATTCACATGGCTGTACTCTGTTTACATTCAGACAGTTGAACAACAGATAAAACCATGTAATATTGACATTGTCTATGAAGCATATAACCTTCACCATGTATGAATATACACAGCCGGCATAATGGAATTTCACATTTTTGAAAGATTTCAAACTTTTTGGTAAGCTATTTTTATAATTAAATCTCAGATATTGTTTTTGATTTTTAACAATATTATCTCTAGTTAGTTTTACAGATATTTCTTTTTAAACGGAATCAATTTTATTTTAATAAATTGCTGCGAATTTGCAGTCTGATGCTAAATTTATTATAGACTTTATCATAAATAGAAACATCGTCTGTTTGTTAATTTTTAATTGAATTTGTTTAAACAAGTAATTGTCATGTGTTTTTTATTGTAAATGTCATCTCATTTGACTTGTATATTAACCATTAATTTAGATGCTACAGTGTAAATACACATTGCGTTTGTTTCCTACAGAATTCCTTCAACAACAATGATGATAAACTAACACAATAGACAAATTTAATAGTACGATATATATGATCATTATAAGCAAAGTGTAGAATAAATTACATTTTTGTCTTGTCTTAAACACGTATGTGGGTTTTACCACGTACGTTTATTAAATATTATTATTAATATTTATTTTTACTTGGAAATATTTTTTGATTCCACTTTTTAAACAAGTATGTAAATTATTTTTACTTGGAAATATTTTTCGATTCCACTTTTTAAACAAGTATGTAAATGTGGGAAATTAATACATGTAAAGTAAGTTAATGTGGGAAAGTAATACTGTAAAGTAAGTTAATGTGGAAAAGTAAAACTAAAAAAGTAAGTTAATGTGGGAAAGTAATACATGTAAAGTAAGTTAATGTGTGAAAGTAATAGTAATTTTGATAGTAATAAAATTCACCAGTAATTTTTGCTGTTCTACGCTTATATTCACTTGATATTGGAGGAGCATAAAAACAGAGAAATCAAATTTTTTTTACTTAATACTATAACTTTGAAGTACGACTTCAAAGTTATAATAAGGAAAAATATTGTCTGTAATTTAACAATCAAACCAAGATTCAGTTAGGCGTATAATTTTACTATTATTCGATATAGCATATAATAATAAATGCCAACATCTATTTACATGTACATTAATTACACTCTGATAAATCGTGTATATGTAATTAACGTTCTTTAGTCATAAATGAACTTCAACTTAAGTGCCATTATGATCAATTTTTAAACTTCTTATTTCATTGCTATGAGCCCTATTTTGCAAATATATACTTTTCTTTAATAATTTAGATTCTATTAGGGAATCTGAATGACTAAGTTCAGCTGTCATATATGTCCACTAAAATTAATAATTTTTAAATATATTGACCATTAGCTAATACTATTCTTTCGTTTCAAATAGAACCTACATTCACTAAAAATGGGCTAGGCTTAGCAGCATTGATTGTTGAATGTTCCAATGCAAAAGACATCAACTTCATAATTGGTATCAACTCAAATATGGTTAAGAGTAGTATTATTCTTGAGTTTGCGATGGGAAACATCATTTTGACCAATGTTTGCCGTCTGGATTCCAGATATGATTAATAGTTGAAGATGTATGTTATCTATAGCCAGGGACGGATTAAGACCAATGTGGGCCCTAGGCAGAACATCTACTTCGGGCCCCAAGGAACATTCTTGTGTATATTACTTCATTTACATGAATTTTACAATAATATAATTTGAAAATTAATATGCTAAATTTGAAAGCAGCAAATAAACAAAGCAATGCACATGTTTACGTGGTTAATTCCGTAATAAGGCCTTTAAAGTCTATCCTACGAAAGATATAATGCTCAATGCTCTTCTTTAATTTTGTTTCCTAGTTCATTCCTAGTTATTTTCAGTTTAGAGAAAGATCTTTCACCTGCGCAAGTTGACACCATTATTGAAAGATAAATTCATAATATGATGTCAACATTGGAAAATGTTTGAACTAGTTCTGTATTTTTAATAAGAAGAAACATTTTAAGTTCAAGTGATTTAGATTTATCATCAGCATTAAAATCTTCTGATGCATTAAGTAATCTTACAAATTGAACAAGTTCTTCTTCTGTTGATTCCAAGCCTTCAGGGCAGCTCGCTATGAGATTTCTGGCTTTTTCATTAATTGAAAATGTCTGTAAATTCCTAAGAAATTCAAATTTAGAGTAAACTGAATTGTAAGGTTCTATGTGCTTTTCCATTACAACTATTATCTGATCCAATATAGCATAAAATGCTTCTGTTCTAAATTTATTGCTAACAGTTATAATGTTTCCTTTTCCGCATACGTTTTATTTATTCATTGTAGCATTCAGTTTTACATTTTGCTTTTGCAGATGTTTCGATTTCATTAAATATACTGCTAGTTCTTTGTTTCATTACGTGTAATAAGAGAGATTTCAGAACATTCACAGCTTGATTTAAGTCCAAATGAAAATTTTGCAGAGAAAGATTGGTTTTGTGATATTGGTTATAAAGTTCAAGCAAAACAATATTGTCTAATTCTGTTTTTGATCAACATCTGAGACAAATCTAATAATTTGAATATGTTTTGATAGCTTCATCTTGTATTAGGCAATCGCTTTAAAGTGTACAACCCTAATTGATTTAATTTTTCAATATGTTTGCTACAACGATAGGATGATCCAACAAAAAACACATAAATAAGCTGAACTAATTCAAAGATTTGAGGGAAAAGCCTCTGTTTTGATTAAATAAACATTGCCAATCTTATAATTGGTTTATAACCAAACAAAAGTCGCGCGTTTAAGCCTCTAATTGGTATATTAATAGTATAATATTATAATTATTACATAGTTCATAATAAAACATGCTGATATTAATAATAAATTTACATTTTCTTTCTACATAATGTTTGAGGTATGGTTTGGGTTAGGGTTAGGACTAAGGCCCTGTTTTATGGTTACTTATGCCCCAGGGTTTGGACCACTTTCAGGCATAAGTCACCACCCAATGGAATAAGTAACAATTTCACGGGTAGGCCAGGGTTTGGCTTTCTGCCCCNAATCGCAGTCCGTTCACACCTAACACCAGCCAAATCACTGAAATCTACTTTTATAAGATTGTCAATGACAATCGCGCATTGCACAGCTAGGGCAATTGAATCGCGACTTCCAAATAACTACTAAAGCTTATACCTCAGGAAACACAAGAAACATTGAAAACGAAAGAAAAAGTGCAATGGCATTCATCTAATTAAAATAATAACATAAAAATGACAATTCATTCCAATGTTAGAAAAAAAATTATAAATACGATTTTAGATCATGTACATGTAAATTTATTTTGTAAATTGTAAATTTGTGCTTAATTTATAAAAAAAAATTTTACAAGATCAATAAATATATTCAGCAGTCGGTTAAAAAAAAAAATATATATATAGTGTGATCAAAAATTGATTGCAAAAAACTAAATGTTTTAAAAAGGCACTAAATATCATCCGATTTTAACAATGAATGATTCATTTAAAACCTGAATATGGGAAATTTTATATTTCAAATAAAAATTACAATTTATTTAACATAGACCCTCCAGGTGACCTCCATTTGTAATAAGAGAGATTTCAGAACATTCACAGCTTGATTTAAGTCCAAATGAAAATTTTGCAGAGAAAGATTGGTTTTGTGATATTGGTTCCAAAGTTCAAGCAAAACAATATTGTCTAATTCTGTTTTTGATCAACATCTGAGACAAATCTAATAATTTGAATATGTTTTGATAGCTTCATCTTGTATTAGGCAATCGCTTTAAAGTGTACAACCCTAATTGATTTAATTTTTCAATATGTTTGCTACAACGATAGGATGATCCAACAAAAAACACATAAATAAGCTGAACTAATTCAAAGATTTGAGGGAAAAGCCTCTGTTTTGATTAAATAAACATTGCCAATCTTATAATTGGTTTATAACCAAACAAAAGTCGCGCGTTTAAGCCTCTAATTGGTATATTAATAGTATAATATTATAATTATTACATAGTTCATAGTAAAACATGCTGATATTAATAATAAATTTACATTTTCTTTCTACATAATGTTTGAGGTATGGTTTGGGTTAGGGTTAGGACTAAGGCCCTGTTTTATGGTTACTTATGCCCCAGGGTTTGGACCACTTTCAGGCATAAGTCACCACCCAATGGAATAAGTAACAATTTCACGGGTAGGCCAGGGTTTGGCTTTCTGCCCCCTAGGGGCATGCAGGGTATTTGGTTCACCCATAAAAGTGCTAATAGATAAGCTCTAGGACTTATTCTTTCTGAATTATCAAACACAAATTTCGGTTGAAAATGGTTACTTATGCCTGAAGGATGGTTACTTATACCGGGTCAATTTTTTAGGGTGTTCCTCTCTGCCTGCGAAGTGCCCATGATTTGCAACATGTATTTAAGACATATTTAAGCATATCTATCAAAAAAAATGGGAAAAAAGATATACTTTTTAGAAAATTTTGTGGAGACTATGACGTTCAGGAATATCTCCTGAGTACCTCTAAGCCTGATAATATAAATCCTGGTGGACAAATATAATAATAAAACTGAAAAAAACAATTTCAAGGCCCGTCAATATTTAGAAGCAGAGTTTGGAACCTTTTCAATTAAAGATCAGAAGATTTACCAGATTACCTTTCCACATCTAATCAATTATCGAATTTAGGTGGTGTACAATCGAGCTCAGCCTTATCAAAAGCTGACATTTTGCGTTTGAAGACTCTAATGCAGCACACTGCACATCTCACTAGGCCACTGGAGATACTGTCATATGTTAACACTTGCTTGAAGAGCGTATGAAGGCAAAGTCATTAAACAACTTTCTGTCAAAGGTAAAATCTTTGGCTCAGTTTATGGACAATTACTCTGTCGATGTTCAAATCAATCGTGTTTCACATATGTTGGGAGCCATTCAGTCATGATTATCAAAGCTTCAGGGGCGCCAAACCATTCACACAAAACTCAAAGAAATGCTTGGTAAGGCTCATGGAATGGCATGGAAGACAATTGATCTAAAGACGGTTCTTTTTCTTTTTCTTACCTAGCAATTGTGCTGCCGTCCGTCAGTGATTCTCAACCTAACATCTTAGAAAATTTGAAGAGACAACAACCCTCAGACCATAAGACAGGTTATATGCATGCAGTTAACTTCTACATTTCCGATGATTTGAGGCAAAATTTCAGGCTCTTGAAAACAGCATACACGGAAATGGGCTTGGATTCCCCAACATTTTTATTCTGCACCAAATCAAATACTATCGATTTTATTGTCAGGAGAATATTCTTCACGAAGACATAGACATCAACGCCACCAACATTGGAAAAGTCTTGGATACACACATTTTGAACAACCCCAGTGTTACTGAAAAGCAAAAACGAGAACATTTGATACAAACTGGACATTCAGAGGCGACAGCAAGAAAATTCTACGCCACATCATCAACATCCAAACTCAATCTTTATACACGTGGAACAGTGCAATCCACCCATGATATTCCCTCTACACCTAAGAGAAGGAAGTCTGAATCTTTTAATACAGATTTGCAAGGAAGAACCCCTCATTGTCCAATCCTTAAGATACCACGAGCATTGGTAAGTTATCCCTTTTATATTTATACATTAAATTGTTTTTAGATTTCGTCATCATCTGATGAAGCAACTGACCTTAATGATACCTTCATTGCCCCAAGCGTGCTGTCATAAATGAATTCAGCAGAAGAAGCATTATTACAAATGGACATTCCACCTGTCCTAGATGAAGCTATGATTGCAGATTTGAATGAAGATCCTATGAACCACTCCTCAGTCTTCCATCATGATCTAAACTCAAATAATCCTGGAAGAGACTTTATGGAATTCCATCTAAGACGTACTGATCCACATTATAGAAAGGAGTCAGAGAATGAAGTAAGTAATTATTGACTGTTTTCTAATATTTATATGTGTTTAGAGCTCATCATTTGGCACTGCAGACATTACTCAATCAAGTATTCATTCAAATCTCGTGTCAATTAACTTAATGGTGGAAACTGGAGTCATTAACCAAGAAGGAAAGTTGTGGACTGAAGAATAAATCAAAGTGGTAAGAAGATCTATCAACCTGGCTGAAAAGGCTGCCCTCAGTAAGTCTTTAGCACAATTTAAGCCTACAACAGAAGACATCAATAAAATCTACGAGAAAATACGTTCCAATTATAAAAGTGCAGCTAAAGGACTGTAAATTGTTTTATATCTTTTATATGTCTTGTGAGTTTTAATTTTGTATATTTGTGTCTTAGTATTTGTTGAAATAAATTTTACCACTCTTTTGTTTTGTATTATAATTAAATAATTTTTTGACAACTTTTAGTCATATATAGAATTAAAAATAAATTTAAAAAATTTAAGGGAGTTTATCATTTTTGAGGGGTAATTTCTAAAGTGATACCCCCTTTTTATTACATATTCATGTAGATCAAGACTAGAACTTTCAAATGGTGTTTCAAGTCCATAGGACCAATATTGGTCCTTCAACAGAGTCCGAAATTTTTCAAAAATTTTACTAAGGGAAAATAAAAAAATGATCAAAGAAATTTTTTTTTCACCAAAATGATTTTTAAGCTATTTCCAGTTGCTTGAAAGCAAAATCTCAATTTTTTTGAAAAATGTCATTTTTTATCTGAGTTGACCAACTTTGACTAACAAGTACTCAGCTTGTATAAGAATTTTGATGATTATTATGGCAAAGTGGAAAGAGCAAGACTAGAGCTTTCGATTGGGGGGGGGAAGATGACGCAAAAGTACCACAATTTTCAATTCCTTTTAAGATTTGTAAATGCTTAGAGTAGAAATAGAATCAAACCCAATTCACTCGTAGAGAACGTTCATTCTAATTTCAAATCAGTGAAAGTGTTTATACGCGTCGGTTTATAAGTGTAGTATAATGTTTTTTACGATTTCTGAAGCACTATAATAGATTTCAATGACATGTTTCTGTATATTTATAAAATTAGTTGTATTTATAAAATTTATGATTTCAAATGTGCTCATGCACTGAGTGCGTATGCCAAATTAAAAATATCCTCAATAAATTTGAATGCGATCTTACATTTCCTTGCCCAAGTTTATGCCGGGCCCCCTGGCAGCTGCCCAAACTGCCCCCTTGTTAATCCACCACTGTCTATAGCTCTCATAGTGTGACCGAAGTCCTTATTCCTTATAGAGAGTTTTAATTGAATTGTCTATTTTCGATAATTCTGGAGGGCATTCATTGCATACCCTAAGAATGTTTTCTTATTAAAACGAGAACATTTAGTATTAAAAGGAAACATTTTGTAGAAGATACATTTGAATAATTTTGTTTTTCTAAAATTACTTTATTACAGGAAAAATAAACATTAATATTAGAAGAATTGGTATTCTGTGTTGGATCTTTTGATATACCTTTCTTTTCAAATGAAATTCAATTTTTATAATGTAAATCTAATCAATAAATTGAAGCACAATTAAAGTTGCCTACCGTTTAGTATTTTCTCAAATTTGTTAGTCTCTTCCATTCCAAGGATTATAAATTACTTGACCTGAAACTTCTAAGAGTGACTAACGACCAAACCTAACCCATTTCCACCCTGAGAATTATTTAAATCGCCAACGTATAAGCTAAGATTCGCATTCTTGAGATTATCATTAGATTAGTTCGAAAGTTTAAGACAAATAGAAGTGATATTCAGCTGGTGCCCTAGCAACAATGTCAAGTCCAGAAATATTAAAAACAAAATATTTTGAATTTTGTAAATTAAAATTTTTAATCAGGTAACTAGTAACTTTACAATAAATACATCAAAGTAAGAAAATAGGTTACTGTGTTCCACATAAACCATTGCATAGCTTGGATCTAATTACATTTGTTAAAAATGAAACGAAGTTAAACATTGTTTTAAAATTGTTTATAAGCATAAGAATTGCTTTTGAATTGTCTAGCCTAGATTTGAAAAGGCGCTAAAAAGAACGTTATCTGAATAATGGGAGAAAAGTATGAAGATAAAATTTCCATGTCAGTAAAAATGGAATCGCTAAATGTACACTTAAGAAATAAAAGTTTGTGAAGCAAAATCACAAGAGACAACAAAAAAGAGAGATTCCAGTCTGTTGAGGATGCGAATAGTAATGTAATTGATAACGAAGAATTCCTTTCAAATTATTCAGGATGCGAACTTAAATTTGCTTTAAAGAAAGTGATAGATGTTGTGAAAGCAGTTTTTAATGTACATGAAATTTGATAAAATAGTCAACATGGAATACGATATATCTAGAGAAAACAATACAACTGGATCATACTCGCCTAATTACATTTAGCTTTATGAAAAATTGCCACTCTTTTGGCTTGATTCAAATTTAAAGAATTCTTAACTGAAGCAGTTTAGTTTTAGTAACAGCTGTGTTTGTAAAATTCAATAAAAAGAATGACATTCTTCTTTGCCATATTTGATGCCGACCCGTTTATTGGCTTATTGATTGTTTGCTTTATATAATTATTGTTTTATATTATTGTTTTTGCTTTATATATTACAGGATTACATTGGACAAATAAGGGCATTCATATCAAGACTTTACCTTTTTTACATGATGCACGATTGAACTCATTAACATTCTATGCTCTATCTGCTGGTATTATCAAATATATTTATTTCTTATAGAAACATCTGGCCAAAATTCAAGTAACCAGCGTCAGCTGAAATTTTTAAGAATTATTTACATTTTGTATCAAGATTAACAAAATACGTTATAGAATGAGAATCTATTTACAATTCTTTCTATATATAAATTTTATATTTTACTAAACGCCTTAATATTGGATATAAATCACGAACGATTCCCTTGCATTTCGACATAACATTATTACTGTCATAGTTGAAATTCAATGGGGGTGAAATAAAGTTCGGTGCAGCATAAAATTAGACTGAGTCACTCATCAAGTACCAAAAGGTTTTCTGTAGTGGAGAAAGGCGTAATTTAGATGAAAAAATTATTATAAAGAGACTTCGAGATGCTGCCTTAACAATGACATTTATTTTATTATATCTTCTTAACTTTAAACAGCCTGGGGATTTTTGAAAAAATTTCATGATCATATAAAAATTTTTTAAACGCCTATAGCTCAAAAACTATTAGTCGTGTGCTCAATCTAAAAGCCCCACATGATAGAGGAGAGTCTATTCTTTCTTTATCGTTCTAAATCTGCGCTCGCCTTGTCCCATCAAGGCGATGCCTTTGCGCGAAGCCTCCGGTCGCAGGAGCCTGCAGCCACGCGACCTCTGACTTTGCGCACGCAATACATTAACACTAGGTATGGAGAGAATTTAAATCTTTTTCAAAAAATTCGAAAATTTCTAAGAAAACTTGTTAATCTATTCATTAATCTCTGCCACAGCAATAAGCTTTAATAAACATTTTCAATTTTGTATTAATGCATGTTCCCCAATAAACCTACCTATTTTCAAATTTGGAAATCGGCTTGGAGAAAATTCTTTTTAAATGTGGTAAAACGGGTTGTCCTTTAAAACGGACGCTATGCTGTTTAAGGTTAAGTCACTTGTGATAGTAGTGCCAAGAAAAGAGATTTTATTTGCAAATTTAAATCCAGAATTAGAGATAGACAATTACATGTTTTTTTCATACGTTTTTATCTGCATTCTTAAATTTTTCATCCACGAGCTTTGTTATGATATCCAAAAAGCAGTGGCAGCTCGTCCATGAAAAAGTTAGGAAAGTAAATATTCTTAAGTTACCAAATTCGTACAAATGATAAGCAATGAAAAATTTATTTATTTATGAAATGCCTGAGAAGATATTTTTCAGAAAGATATCTGTAATAATCATATGGAGAAATTGAAGCACAGAAAATTTTGCTAAAATTCCTAAATTTTTCGCTAGATTTTTAAAAAATTTCTCTTAATAATTCCTGCTGGGACTGAATCCGGTCCAACCCACTTAATTCCAATTCGGAACATTTTTATGATACTTTTTACGAAATCAATTTGCTTAAGTCATCCCAAACTAAGGCGAACAAAATTCAAGAAAGTCAAAATCGAAATAAAGGTCAATTTTGTCTAAATATATAGAAATTTAATTGTTTTAATGCATATGTGTGCATATTTCTTAAATTTTAAGGTCGAAGCAAAGTCAAAATTTTAAAAATTTTTGAATTAGGTAAAGAAATTTGAAATTTTCCTTGTAATCAAATTTTTATATCAAATTTTTTAGAAAAGAAACAATTTATGAATATTCTTACAAAGAGCTCTTTAAAACCAAATAATACAAAAAATTAACAACATTTTTGATACCAAAGGATTTGATGAAACTTATGAGTTTTGCATTAAAATTGTAACCATTTCCAATTCGTTTAGGTTTTAAAAATATAAATTTCTTGATTTCAAAACATGGGAAAATATCACAGCACAATTTTAAACTATTAAAATAAAGATAAGTTAGAGAAAGCATTTAAGTAATATTTTAATATTTTGCCAATGTTTATAAAATACTAAGGGTGTCATTGTTGAGAGAGCAAGAAATGCCATCCTATCAATGAGGGAATAATGCAAAAGTTAGTGAACGTCACAAATATCTATGAAATGAATTGGGCTTGTAAAATACTTTGGGTCTGAAAATGCTTCGCCGAAATTTGATTAGTATGTATTATATGATTTAATGTATAATCAGTGAAATTGGTTCATTAAATCTTACAGAATATGGATTGCTGAAAATAGCAAGTGCCCTCTTGCTTCCATGTAAAGGTTCTTTTCCGATGTTAAAAAGCATGCTTAAGACAATAAAAACTCCAAGGATAATGTGCACTTCTATATTGGTGATTTTTACTACCTTGTTGATTATGTTTAGCATAAAATACCCTACACGAATCTTACAAAAGCTAAGAAATCTATAATTCAATTTTTTAAGGTAAATAATACGTTTTAAGTCAAAAAGTGAAAATTTTTGAGTCAAAGCTTTAAATTAGTCAATGCTCTAAATTTTTTTATGTTGGTTTTGTTGATTTTATATACATTTTCTATTTTTTTGCGTATCGTTCCTGTTATTAGTATAGCCATGGACAGCTATAAACCTAACTGGACGCGACATAATTTTAATTGGAGGGTTTTCATTACTGTAGTTGGCCAATTCCTGCAAACCAAACCTCATTACTCATGCGCGCAGTGATTGTTTGCAAGCGAAAGAGAAATAGTGTAGGCCTACAAATGTGTAGCTCCAGGATGTCGTAGTGGTTACGCAAACCATTTGACGAGTGAAAGCATCAGTTTTCATGGATTCCCCTTGGGTAATTCTGTTTTATTAAAGAAATGGTTGCTTAAGCTCCCCAACAGACAACCTCGTTCCAACCAAGCATGCAAAACTGTGCAGTTTACATTTTGATGAATGTTCCTTCATTCTAGATACGAAAGATTCAAATAAAACCAGAAAAACCGCCAAATTTTCTAGATATTTACAGCGCTACAGGCTCACAAACAATGCATGCCCTTCTTTGTTTCCAAATTTACAATCATATTTGTCCACAAAGACGACCAAACCCAGAGTCACAAAAGCTACTTCAGGTAAATTTCATAATTTAATCATAAATAATCTAAACATTTCTTTGCAATTTATGATGGTTTCTATAAAAATTTTCACTGTTCGTCGTTATTTACTTATTTTTATTATTTGTAAGATATTTGTAGTTCATTTTTGCATCCCCAGAATTTTTACAACAACGGTGAACAATGAATTAGCATTTTCAAACATGTCGGATGTGATTATTCTAAATATGTAAACATATATTGGCTTCACGGTAGAAAATTTGCTGCATGAGCAAGTAATTCACATAAACCATGCATCATAAATCATGGTTTTAAATAATCGTTTGAAATGTATACATTTTTCAAGAATAGGAGTTAAGAAACACAGCGGGTGTTGGTGTCAAAATTTAACTTAAACTTCGAATAATTGCGTGCTCTAAAACTGAAAATTTAAAGATGTATGAATCACTGCTTGTGCTACAGTGAAAAATAGACATCAAACTATGTGCCATTGCTTTCAACAATCATTGAAAATTTATAAATTTATCGATGCTTTTAATAATTATACATATATACATGAAGCTACGTAAAATACGTGTGCCAATTTGGTATGGAATAATTACTTGCATTCTTTTGTGACACTTAGCGAAATACAGTACTCACACCAAATGGATGCACTACGAAATGAATATCAACTTCATGTGCTAATTAAGCTTTTGGAGTTAAATCATTGCCTTTGGAATTCCCTTCATCCGGACTACTATGTAGATTCAAAGAAAAAATATGCTTTAAATTCTATACGACAAGGTGTCTTGAACCATTTGAATATAATATTACAGGGTAAGCTTTATGTAGATGTAAAATTTTACTGCTATGTAAACATATTTGCGTAAACTTTAAAGTTAAAAAATTGCGCGTGTAAAGCAAAGTGATTCATCGTAAAATTCTTTATGTATATAATAAATTCTCGGTTTTCTAGATTTTAAGGGTTTAGCAAAAGTGGTCCACATCACACATTTGACGGGTCGGGTCGTTAGTAATTTATTCTCATTAGGATGGAATAATATTTACAAATTTAAGAAGCAACTTATGAATTCAAACAATATTTGTGTATTTTTTCTGTTGATTTTTTATTGTTTGTGATTATTTTGTTTCAAAATTTTTTGTATGTATCAGACTAGTAATCATTTTTTGATCAGTTGGTTCTTTGATTGGGGTTAGATGGATCGTGTCAAAGGGTAAATTCTTTACGGGCCTGGTCTAAACGTCAGTCATTGTCGAGGGATAGGGTTGAGTGATAGGTAAAAAAATTGGCAACTTTCTGAACGTGACATAGTTGAGACAATACACTGAGCGCTTCTTACGAACCGAGCCGAGCCGAAATTGAGCACAGTATTTGATATAAAACGAGCCAAATATATAGTTTTGCTTATTAAATTGATTATGCAGATTTCATTTTTTCATTCAGTATGGCTTTCTTATTTAAGAAATGTTTATTAAATAATTGGAAGAGCTAAGTAAAAAATTCTTTAAAAGCAATATTTTTAAAAAAATATCAAGCTAAAACAAACCTCATTCAAAGATTTAGATATCCAGCAAGCCGAGCAGAAGTTATGCAAAATATAAACGAGCCGAGCATGGAAACTTCCGCTCAGTGACATGCCTGCTCAGCGAGCACTTCAAATAATGTTGCCAAAATATATAAAGTTGTTAACAAATGCTTACGTATCCAATAATGTCAGTATTAGGAAAACACAATCGGCTTTTATTGACTTAATCTTAAAATTCCATATTCTCAATATGTTTGGGATCACTAACAAAAACTTTCAATTAGTATTTATGAACAATAAATCCAGCGATGTAAATTAAAGCACATTTTAACCATTCGTCGTCATTTTCAATGTAGAATTCGTTTTTTTATATGTTTGTTCCACAAAATATACAATCACAGTTTTGATTTCCAAATACATAGTATGAAAAACCCGATAAATTCCCAATTGTTCTTCTAGTGCATCAGTTTGAAATGATATATTCAAAGCGTAATTCTTGAAGAAATATTTTTTTAATTCAATAAACCATTAATAGCTTCAGTCTTCAATAATTTAAAGGAAGTGGTCAAAATTCAATACGCTAAAAAGTTAAAATACAAACGTAAACAACATCGTTAACAAATCGAGTTTTACATTAGCATTACCATAAACCAAATTCTTAACTTGTACGCGAATATATGTTGATGATGACGTTTGTATTAAAGGCGTTTTAAGCAAAGCTTTGCATTATTTTAACATTATTTATGACGTAATTGACGAAATATTGCAATTGATTATTACAAATGGGTGAGCAAATTTATTCAAATATATCTATGCAAATCAATTTATTAAGTGTTTAATTAATCGATTATATTTAGTTTTGTGAGACGATTAAGTAATTATGCAAAAATTCTATAGTAAGTAAATTTTCAAATCATTAAAATAATCAGAAATGACTAATTGAAATAGAGTGCTTGACGATATTTGGTATTTAAATTAAATTGGGTATTGTTATTAAGATGCTAATGTCTGATGTTGATGCCTTGTGTATTATATAGATATGTCTGATGTTGATGCCTTGTTTATATATATATATAATATATATATATATATATATATATATATATATATACATACATATATATATAAATTACATATATATAAATTATATATGCTATATATATATAATTTTTTTCAATTTAAGAGAAACAAAATACAAAATAAAGACTAATAAACATTGTTATTATCATATTTCCACACTAAATGCTGAGTATGTGATCCATTCTGCTCTAAAATAACTTGACAATCCAAGGTAAACTTCATCAATATTTATTGATTGGATCTCTGCTTTGCAGATGGATGCTTTTCGCAATAGCTGCATGAGAATTTTGATACGACCAACTGCCACAGTTCAGCAAACAAAAAACTAATGGAGCTCCAGCTTGATTACATATCATACAACAACTAAGACCAAATAAAATGATATCAAAAACAACTTTTCAAAATGATGGTGTTGCCACCTCCCTTTTCATAATTGTTTTTAAATAATTTTCATGAAGATCGTGTCATTTGGCGTGGATTTGGACTCCTTTTACTCCAGGTTCTCTAGATTTTTACATGTTGACTATTACTTTTGGGACATTTTTAAAGAAAGTGTTTATCACCAGCTTAAGCCCCAGTCATTGAAGCTTTGAGAAAAAAATCAAGAAAGAGATTCCATTAATAAGAATTGATGAAATCTTGAGAGCAGTGGGAAAACTTACCTCATCGTTGTGAAGTTATCTTGGAGGGATTTACTGTAGAAATATTATAATTCCCATGTGTAACTGTCGTTATGGTGTATTTTGTTACATTTAATTTAAAAAATTCATATCTGTTTTGTGTCGAGGGGAAAGGGGGACAAGCCTTCCCATGGCCACGTAATTGGTCTACTGATTTAATCTTTTACTGGAAACGAAGTCCTGGTTATCACATGAGGATACTACCCCGTTTGTAAGACCTTTCAGAATAGGTACATTAGATTAATTCAATTTCAACAATATGGAACGTCTTCTGAAGTTCACAACTTACTACTTAAAAAATAATGTACATAAGTACGATAACTTTATCAACACAGTATCAAAAGAGGTCAATGGTATTGAGGGTTTAGTGTATATTTTATGTGCTATTTTGTAATTTCTGCTGGAAATCTACATGAAGTTTAGTGTTTCATTAAATACATATTCAGAAATCGATATATAGAATAGATAGAAAATTTCTATTACTTAATAGGTTTAATGTAATTCAAACAAATGGATTTAAAAATTAGCACCTTCAACAAACAACAAGCAATCATACTCCATTTAGAACCTGTATACCGGGTCTGTGCTCGTACTAGAGAAGGCCGTACATGTACGCCTTTGTTCATGTCCAATACGGGCCCTACCCTAGGTTATAAGGATGTACAAATTCAATCACTAAATTCTTTCAAAGACCTCGGATATATTAAATGAACATAATTGATTCAGAGTCAATTGGTATGGAAATCAAAATTTATTCGACCAAATTTTTAGTGAGGGGGCCAGTGGGCTTTAAAATACTAAGCGCAGTATTCCTTACTCAACTCATTTTAAGATCAAATCATTGGATTTATTATGTCTAAGTTATCGCTTAATTCTTTTGGAGTTATCCCGTTTCCTAATTGACAAGCTTGAATGCTTTTCAACATGTTTTAAATGGATACTACCAGATTTTGATTATATAGCCGATTTAATACGGTTAAAAATACTTCCGATATCCTAATATTTTCAGTTCTTTGATTTAATCTATATTATTGAACTATTGAACGAATATATGATCTGGAACGATAAAAAATAATATCAGAATATATATTCTGCCTTCGTTCTTCTAAACTTACAATTTTCAAATCAGATTATATAAAAGATATAACCATTATCTTTCATTATGTCAGTCAATGTTTTGTCAAACTTCCGAAAATTCTTGATATTAACATCCAATTCGTTATTAACAAAGCTGAAAGAATATCTAGAGACAAAAATAATTCAACTGCAATCCAGAAATATAGGTTTTTTGCACAACTACCCCAACGCAACAGCAAGGGACTGACATAGCAAAACATAACAAAGTTATAAGTGTGTTCGTAGGATATTCACTAAAAAAAGTTTCAAAATATAGCCGTTCAATTAGAGTACTGCGAAACTGGTACTTAAAAGCAATATATCGGACGGGATTATGACGAATTTTGCGGTATTTTGTATTATATTTGTAAATGTATAATATTTTGTAATCAAAATATATCTAAAATATCTTAAATCAGTATTCAATTTGATTAAATGTAATAATGAATAATTTTATGTCATTGATCTCATTACTTTGATCATAAATAAATATATGTAAATGAGACCAGTTGGAACTGGACGAAATCCAACAGGACTAGATATTGTCGGAGACGGAAAAGTTTACCGTGAGACTGGGATAATAAAGTATGGTCACTCAAGTCTAACTAAAGTAAGCAAAGATGGTCATTTTCTATTTCATTCAAGTGTATTATTGATTACTAACCTGTTGTATAAAAAGGACTGTTTTCATTGTACTCAATTTCTGTTTGTGCATTATATGGAAAAATACCAATGATTTCAATGACCTGTTCTTGAGTAGAATTATTTTGTCTCTATCTCACTTCATCACTGCAAATACAGTTTCTAATTTACTTAAATAAGATTATTGATTATAGGCATTCAGAGAAGTTATTTTCTACATTTTTGCAATGTATGTGTATTACGCAGTATATTGTATTACACTGTCTACATTCATTAGGTTAATGTTAGAGTACAGTTTAGGCGCAAATCAGTTCGTTTTACAAGTTATTATATGTGAGGGTTATTTATCAAGATGAAGCACAAACATCAATTAAAAGTTGCCATGTTAGCCAACTATGCGCTTCCAAACTTCTTGTGTAATTATTACATTGTCAATATAGTTAACCATTTGTTTTGCATAGAGATTGAAAAGAGGATTTGCAACGTAAGGTTTTATCGCATTGCATACTTAAATATGTAGAATGAGAAATATATTTAGACATTTTTAACCAGAATGAGAAATAGCTTTTGAATCTCAGAGGGGTGAATAGGAAAGTTCTATAGGCAACTTGCCCAAGATATAAGATTGAATGATGTATGTACCTAGGTAGAGATAACACACTAAAATCATTATATTTAATATAATGTAATGCAAGTTGTCATATTATAAAAAGTGAATTGCTCAAAATCTGGTTACATCAGCTGGGAACTCTTTTTGAAATTCAAGTAACATTTTTTTTGCATACAAAAATAGTCCTAGTGAATTCTGCATTCTTGTTGAAATGGTTCTCACCTTACAGTTGATATTCTAGAATTTGCAATGACAAATAAAATTGAATAAATTTGTATCTTACCACATACAAATCACCAACTTCGGAAATTAGACACAAATTTTAATGGGAAATTTTCTCAGAGATCAAGACAGAATTATTTGACTTCTTTGTGTTTTCTGCTGCTTGGCTAGAAATGCGCAAAAAATATTTTGCTGATTAAAGGTTTTTGCCATTGTGGTATACTTCCATTGAGAAATCGTACAAATGGAAAGGACTTTCGTTTATTAAGTTCATACATTTCTATCAGAACAATCAAGCCAATCGGCTACAGCAATATTGGCTTTAAAAGTTACTTTATCATCGATCCGCAAGGCTCTGACCCATCAAATGCAAGGCTTCATCAAGCATCTACAACAAATGAGACTTTTATTGCAATTAAATGCGAAAAGAGCAACGCCAAAAATTAGCCATCAAATCCCCAAAAGCTTTCAAATCTTAAATTAAATCTAGACCCAATCTCACACAACAAGTTCAGCAAAAGTAATTAAGAGTAGCTTTGCTGCTTCTGCCTTGCTAACTGGAATGTTTCCTGCGGAGATTAGCTTGAATTTATTTTATGCAAACAATGGGTTTTGAAAAATTGCTTTATTACAAAAACGTATTTTAACCCTATTTGCAATGGGCTTTTTCACCATGGTCTAACCTACTTTTCTTAAAAACTAAAACTCCATTTTTGATGAAATTTTGCTAAATGAAATTGATTTGCGCTTGCTATTACTAAGAAAACTTCTGAATTAATTGTAATTATTGTTGCCGTGGATTCACTTTTTGATGTAAGAGAATGTATATTTATTAATAAAGTTTTGACCAATGCTAGGCCATTTGTGCAGAAACTTTGGCCCCGGGCTCGGCCCTGGCCCGCTTAATTCTCAATTTTACGGCCCAAGCTCGCCCCTTACAAGGCCCTTCCAAAACTCTTACAACTCTGAGGCTATACACACTACCAACAGTCCAATTTATACAAAGTTAAGAATAATAACTCATAATATACTATTGAACATCATCAGTGGGCTGCTGGTGGGAAAATGTGGCACTTGTGGCATTTGATGCCACCAGTACCCATTGTTGGGCCATTTTCGGCATCATTGGTAACCTTAGTAATCAATAATCAATTAACAGATGCTTGCAAATAGACCTCACTTCAATATTTTGATTCCTAGATCCTTTTAATTTAATTGCGAAAAGTTTCTAGAAATTTTTAATTTGTAAAAAATTATAATATACCTACTAAGTGAATTTCAATATATTCATGCATATCTGTCTTTTGCTGTTCAAACTTGTTAGATATATAAAGTTGTTTATTTGTATGTAATAATAATAGTTTGAAATCAAAACCTATTTTTTTCCACCAATGGGCCATTATTGGGGGTTAACTGTGTTTTGTAGCCTTTGTGAATATTCATGCTTTCTAATATACATAAATATTCGATTTAAAAATTTGAAGATTGGGTTAATCCTCATTTTTAATGTTGTGTCCAATCCACCCAAATGCAATACGTTGATACTATGATTCATTTTGTTTCCCCAATTATTACATATTTTGCAAAAATTATGTTAGAAATGTTACATTAACTGCGGGCAATTACTTCGAATAAAAAACGTATAGAAAATGTTATGTTGATGTTGAAAAGCGAATTCGCAAGAAGTGCGTCTAATTCACCCCAGTTTACCATACTGCTGTTAATCAGCTCTTCTTTTAATTCAGTACTCAATTACTATATAGGTAATCTATTTTGAAATTAAAGTTCTATCAAACTCCCCTCATATATATATATATATATATATAACAAGCCATTTTCGACTAATTATCTTAGTCATGATTAACGCTATAATTTGATTTTTAGTACGGAAAAAAAACTTTTGCTAGATTTATTCAAATTTTGTTTTCATTTTTTTTTAAAATTTAGGGTCCATGTTATGCACCATTAAAAAATTACCCAAAGAATTTTTCCATAAATCTACATGGTTTGTAAAGTATATTAAAAATGTCAAATTCAATGTAAACATTTTAGCGTAGTAAATGCACAGGGTTTGAGAAATAGTGGCATTTAAAATCTGCTAAAATCATATTACAATGATGAAATTCATAAAATAAGAAAGGATATATTGAGATTTCTAAGTGTCATATCAATTGCCAGAAATATTTTTTAATTATAATTTTAGATACCGATGTACTTGCAAAAATCCGTAACTTTGGTACTTATTTTGGAAAGGAGCTCAATAAGGAACGTATTGATGGAATTGAATCTCAATGGAGGTTCATGAACGGATTACGATTTTTGGAGCCTGCCATGAAGACAATATTATCCCAAAAATCAGCAATAGTATGCATACAATATTCATCAATCCAAACTAGTTAATTGTATTTCAATCGATCTATGTATGCCCACACATAGAGCATTCTAAAGATTACTAGTAACTTCTAAAAAATATCTCATACTAAGAAAAAATGCACACAACACTAAAGTTTTTTTCCAATTTTTCAACAGGATGAAGAATATTGTAAAAATCTTTGAATTAGCAAGTCCCTTAAAATGAATCTATCCATTGTTAAATTGGTAAGGCTAATGTTGTATATAGTTTTTGTTCTAAAATTGTTTTGAATATAGAGACTTAGGAGTCCAGCTTCGAATCCGTTTTAGATCCCACAGAACAGTAAAACAAAGATTAGCTATAAGGGATGTCTATTTTACTGCATTTTAAGAAGTCAAGCAAATGTTTTTGATTAAATTTATCTCAAATTGGACTGTAAAACTGTAAATATATACTACAGGGATATCTAGGGTTTGCGATCAAATTTGCTGGTTGCGACTGGGAACTAATATATGGGGTCTCACAAGGCTCAATATGAAAATATTGACTCTTCAAGATGAACAGCAAAGGCTTGCAGAACTTCCTTGATGAATTATTATTGATCCAGTCTTATTGAATTTGTGTAAGATCATTCACTCCATATAGGCTTCTTGTTTAAGAGCTTCCATTTGATGTAGACTTATAGTGTTTTTTTAAACCTTCCACATTTCTTAATTATTGTGAACTTGTTTGATTGAGTTTTCTATTTATGTAATTCATCTTTTACTGATAAGACATCATTGTAATGATGTGTTTTGTTTGTAAGAACACACTAAATAAGGATATATTGAATAATGGCTCTATAACTTAAGATTAGGACTGTTGTTAAAAGTAATAGTGTTTCAATAAGAAAAATGAAATATAATTTTATGAAAAATTTCAGCAAATACGAGGTTCAATAGTGAAAAAATTGTTTTAGCTTCATTAATCTTTTCAATGACAAACACAATTACTTTTTAAGAATATTTTAACATTATTTATGACGTAATTGACGAAATATTTCAATTGATTATTACAAATGGGTGCGCAAATTTATTCAAATATATCTATGCAAATCAATTTATTAAGTGTTTAACTAATCGATTATATTTAGTTTTGTGAGACGATTAAGTAATTATGCAAAAATTCTATAGTAAATTTTCAAATCATTAAAATAATCAGAAATGACTAATTGAAATAGAGTGCTTGACGATATTTGGTATTTAAATTAAATTGGGTATTGTTATTAAGATGCTAATGTCTGATGTTGATGCCTTGTGTATTATATATACTCCGCCAAAACGTCTTCGAGCTGGTGAAAACTCTGCTTTTGCATTAATGATAGAAGAGGAATTAAACAATATGCCTCGTGATCAGCAAAGATGGGTGAAAGGACAAATGAGTGCGATTCTATTCATGGAATATCCTCCGCGATTTTAATTTATTTGAGACATTGCAAAATGCATATCACTACATGTATACTATCACTTCAGTTGAATTTTTTTCAACAATAAATTTTTTCTACTCGGAAATACCAAAAACTGATTTGTTATTGTGAAATTTTTTATTTGGTTCTTGAATATATCCTTCCGAGTATATATTATAATCTCATTATTCGGTTTAAAAGGATAATTAATTCATCTCTCTGAAATCAAGTCAAATTTCACATTACAATTATATAAAAACCGGAACAGGCGTTACTTCTATTAACGGATTTAGTAATAATGGTAATAATAATAACAAATAAGAAAAACATAACAAAACTTCAATATTAATTTATTAAAAATTCATTAAAAATGAATATTTTAAAAACGCAATTCATTATCTTTTCTCCGATTGAAATAACTCAGTGGTCAAATGTATAGATTTAAAATTTAATGAAAATCAAATTATAAAACAAATATCGTCAATAAAATATCTAGGATATCTTGGCCTTTCTATTGGATCAGAACATTTTGCAAAACATTATGTTAAACAGAAAGTTGCAAAAAACCGTGTTTGAAATTGACAAAATGGTAGAAATAGCATGCATGTGTAACAATGTAAAGGAAAATTTTTAATGAGAACGATTCCGGAGATCAAAATAGAATTCAGAAAACTGGAACATAGAATTTCTTGGAGTCTCTATTGGGATGAGTCTTAAGCAAAGAGCAGATATTATAGCTTTGCAATGTTCTGAAGACTGAATGCGAATTATAGATGCAACACAGAATGTATTCTTACAACAGCATCTTTCATAATTGTCAATGGATCGATCTTATTGGATCCAGAGCCATGGAATTATTATTGATTTATCCATGGGATTTCCAGCGATCCGAGGATTGGCAATAAGATAACTAGCAAATCAAAGAAAAACGTTGCATTTTAACATTAGGATTCGGCAATATTTCTATGGAGAACTTCACATTTTTGCACAATAATATCATTTTTTTATACGATATTCTCTAGGACATCAATTTGTTTGGAGAAGTGATTGCTAGTGAATATATTAACAGTTGTTTTTGTTAAATATTACAAATATGCCTAGCTTGAAGTGTAGTACGCTTGTCCAACCTGAGAATTGTTGATACCTAAATTGTGCAAAATGGATAACCTGAGAGATGTACAACAGATCTTCATAGGCAAAGGTAGTTCAAAGGCATTGCTGTCAATACTAATATTTCCAGAATGCAATTCAGCAGCAAATACCTCTAGTTATTCTAGTGAACCTACTATTCAAATAAAAGTTTAGATCAATTAAATTTTCACGAAATCCATGAATCATGTTTTCGGATCAAGGTCCGTTCCAGATCTATAGACAAGTCTGACATCATGGCACAAGCCAATGTAGATAGCTAAAGACTATTTCATTTAAAGGTACAATCAAGAGTCTTGGCCACGTATTTAGAGTATTTTCGCAAATCCCCTCGATGGAAGTCTTGTTTCTAGCAAGAGGTTTGACGTTAGTCAATAAACAACAAAAATCAAAAGATCTACAGCTCTTAAATAAGTTAATGGAAGTTTCAAAGGAAGATAGATTAACACAAAGGATTTCTAAGGAAAAAGGTATTTGCTCTGAAATAATGAGAATCAATAATTCAGAAAATGAATTTGCTATTTCATCTTCCCCACATGTGCAGACTTTGAAAAAGTGATGTGAAAACTTTCCTAGAAAACTTAATAACGAAATTGCAATCCTCCAATTGCCAATCGCATAGTTATAAAGACCACGAAATGGTCTGGCATGTTATTAGTTTGAATACGTTGATTACGAAAATGATTAACCTGTGTCCAAAAATGATTGGAGTTGCGTCTGTCCGTAGATATTATTTGCTCAGTAATTAGACTTTTGATTTGTTCATTTAGTGTAGAAGCAGCTTTAATACGACCTTATCTATTAGCCATTACTTTCTTTTTAAGAAGATATTTTACTCGTGGTGTTACATTGTGGAGGGTCTTTTCGATAGTTTTACCATTTTTATTGGACAACATATGTTGTAGCGCATTTGAATAATGTAAATCAACCAGTTTACTGCTTCATCAGTGTTGTTTATAGTATATAGCGGGCAGAAGTCCATTTTATCCAATGTATAACTTAGAGATTGTTTAGAAATTTTTGAATGAAATGCTGAATAGAACTTTTCAACAGGTTGGTTATCTGGTATTGCCACTATTGCTAGATGGTCCATTGGAACAGTTAAGTTTATGCTA
Organism: Hofstenia miamia; assembly: GCA_900660155.1. Taxonomy (NCBI): domain Eukaryota; kingdom Metazoa; phylum Xenacoelomorpha; order Acoela; family Hofsteniidae; genus Hofstenia; species Hofstenia miamia. The sequence goes on along the minus strand of CABFPE010000632.1, from coordinate 388,885 downwards.
TATGAAACTGGATAAAGCTGAGGAGCAGTCTTCAGGTAAAGTCAATTTGCTGAGTTTGCCTAGTAGGAACTATAAAAATGGTAGGTTGTTGAGGCATCGCAAAGAGATTTTGGATGGAATAATCATTAAGATCACCGCATATGGTGATAATTACATTTGAGCAGTTTCCCAATATATCTTCAAGAGTTTGATTGATGTGTAATGCAAGTAAATCTTTGCTTTTGTAATTTGGGGATAATAAATTGCACTAAAATAGTGGATATACAATTTTCATCATAGGACTTCAAAAAGCTCATTGTAAAGGGAATTTATCTGCTCAATGTAAAGTTGACTTATATAAAACACCAACACCTCCACAGTTAACTGAAATAGTTGAATAGTACACTCCACTTTCAGGAAATCTGTGTCAATGTATTGGAGATGTAATATTTTTATCAAATTACGACTCTTTGTAGTTCAAAATTCAACAGTTGAGCTGACAGTATTTATAGTGTGATTCAAGGTTACTATAGAACTTTGTAATTATTTATAATACGTATTAATGGCTACACAATGCAAAGATTGCTCATTATCATAATTTATGTGACATTAGTCAATTAAATTTATACATAGTTTATTAAAAAAATAATAATTCATCAAATATTCCATTTTCTATCGTTCTACAGAAAAATTGGAGTGTCAGTGTCATTTTTTTAAATTTTATGCGGTGAGAATAAAATTTTGCAATTTTAATGTTTGATATTGTTGGTTTGGTACGCGAAAGCATAAAAGAATTGTAATGTTTATTTCGTGCTTATGAATTCAATATAATGCCATAGCGAAATAGAGGTGGAACGGGCTTTCAATTTCCATCCGATATTGCCCTAAGGATGCGAAAAGTTTCAATTATGGACTGATTTGAGCTAAAATTCATATTTCTTTGCTGCTGACATTTTATTTCATGCTTATAGTAAAAAGTTGCTTAAGTATCTGTGAACTTTGGAATTTTCATATACCTGCAAAATTATTTCACTTTATCACATAACCAAACTTGCGCAAAAAGTATAGTCTTACACTGGTTCAACATTTAAGTATCTTCCTGCTGAGATAAGTAGACTACTCTATGAGAGCAATTGCAGGTCAATAACGAGTTTGAATTTTTCATTGTCAATGCATTCTAGGAATGATTCATCCAGACCCAAAAAGTGAGGCAAAAATGAAGAAAGCTGACCCCTGATCAAGCTCATGTTGAGAAAATGTCCTCTGGCATCAGCCAAGAACGTATGCACTTGATTACCTGAAGCTTAAAACTGTTAGCTTATAGATTACTCAACAATGATTAGTTTTCCAAGGTACTTATTTCATTTACTAGCAAATATTCTGTTTCAAACATGAATACTTCAATAAAGGAAGGTAATGGTTTCTGCTGAAACAATTACCTGTCAGCTCCAATGCTTCATCAAGCTGTTTTAGCCGCAGTAATATAATCTCAAGATTTGAAATTTATAGAAATGCTCAATATCACAATCCTACATGATACAATTATTTGATTGACAAAATCAGCTTTTTTGTAGCCTGAAAATATCGTAGATTTTTGTGTCCCTTTCTGTGCATCAATGCTAAGTTAAACCAATGAGTGTCTAAGGAACACATGACTTGACACTAAGCATTGGTGAATTTTTGAAAAACGTTGCAAGTTTTTTAAGAGATCAACATCATATGTAATAATGAAATGTCTGAAAAACGATATTAGCAGGGATTAATTTTAGATGTTTTTGTAACTGACAGAGAAAAGTCATTTATTATTTCATTTTCTCACTGTATAACCCTTCAAATGTCATACGCGAAAAATTGAAGATAATATTTCTCAGATTATTAAATGAGCCTAATTTCTTTCTATGAATGTTATTCAATAGGAACCATTGGAAGCCTCGCATGAGATGGGAAAGGATGGACTGTTGTAGTGGTAGTAATAATTATTATACTTTATATTTACCCTGCAACCTGCTACGAATGCTTAGTCAGGGAGTTCATGATATCGGTGCTTGTCAAACGTACATATTAGTGATTATACATTTTTCTATGTAGGTATGCATCACTGTAACTTTATAGTTCTTAATAAACTATTAGTTAACTGTCTTACAGGCACAGTACACATTTGTATTTCCATGGTAGTCGACACTTGATATTGCAAAGTAAATTTTAAGTTAAAGTAAAATGTAAATAAATTGTGTTGATTGCATGTCTCTTCTTACGTGTCGCAGAGATGGAATTGGTGTGTCGATCCATGTGCAGGGACTGCGGGGCAGGTATGGGGCAGGATTTTTCTAAAGTGGGTACCCATGGAGCAAAAGGGGGCATAAACACTTTTTAGTTAAGAAAGATTGAACTAAGAGATTGCCAATTTTAGAGATTTTAGAAAAAATTAATTACCATGCATTTTTAGCTCGTGGTGAAATGTGATTCTATTTAATGATATCAGCAAGATCATTTTGATCTGATTTGTAGTCAATAGGCTTTGAAATTACTTTGAAAGGAGTGCAATTGTCCTTGTATAGATGTATTACATAAAATATTAGCTTTATAAAAAACTCTTAAATGTTAGCATTAAATGTCATTTTTCTATTAATAATATTAATACACATTGGCATATCTTTTTTATAAATTCCTATTGGTAGTAATAGTAGAGATGATAATTTAAAAATGATTCGGTATATTCTAGGGAGTAAGAATTCAAAATACTTTAGTGGTGGTGTGGTGCAGTGCAATGAAAATTGTCTAAAGCAAATGTGGGGCAATGTAATATCGTAAGTAGTTTTGGAGCAGAATTTTTGAGTAGGCCAATTTGGGGTGGTAGAATATAAAGCGTGGGGCAGATGTCAACACTTAGAAATGGGGTGGGGAACAGATTCTATGGGGCAGAGCAGGGCCGTTAACAAAAATCGGCTACAACTAAACTTTCAAAAATTCAATAATTTTATATGAACTATTTCATTTTAATTTTATAATTGGAATCACCTCGGATGAGATGGTCAGAAAAATATTTTCCATGGACAAGCCTGTGTTGACCACATTGTAGTGTTGCATCCACAACCATGATAAAGACGTTCTTAACGCCGTGATATGCTATTACAATATATTATAAAAAAACAAATTTAAATAGCTCGGATTTCATAATTCTTAGTTTTCAGCTAGTGTGATCTCAGTTTCATTTACTGCTTCCATAGTTTCTTTTTGAATTTCATTTGCTTCATGGTATTCTTGATAGATCGAACATGACGTACAGCAACAAACAATAACAAAATCTTCAACATGTGATACTGGTATGTTCCTTTTTTCGGCAATATCCATTCTTATGAAGACAGAATGAATATGGCGATACCAGCTAATTATAAAACAGACAGAAACTATTATAGCCGCAATGAAAAGGGGTATTTCCCATTGACACTTTCCACCAATTACACATGTGAATAAATACCCCAATACAATTACAAAAACGCATAATAGCGCTCGTGATATAAGACACAGAGCAAAGGTTAACTTTCTGCTATTAGAGCGTACTTTGGTTGCTGCAACATATTCAGTAATTCCAGTGCAGAAGAAAGATTGGAAGCATTCTTTGTTAAAACAATCACAGAGGTCTTTGTTCCAGTTATTAGTTTCCGGCATTTGCACTTGCAATATGTATTCAACTCTTCCGACAATGCAACTTGTGAAGAGGAATTATATAAAAAACTAGTTTAACATTGTTTTACAAAGTGTAACATTATTTAAGCAAATACCATATAATTTCATACTAAAAATTCAATGTTGAACAAGTAACCATAACCAAGTTGACGAACTACAGCCATTTTTGTGAAATAAATTTTAAACCACCATGGATAGTCTCCCCCCGGTTTGATAAATTTTCAACAATTTCATTTTGAAAAACTCTTTTTATCAAATTACTGCCCAATACACAACCTTGTACGATGAAGCAAAGATCCAGCCCCCTCTGTATCACCATATTTGTCGTGTAATTTGATATAAATTATCTTGTTTGACACTCAAACAATGCGATGTTTGCTTTAATAATCCCAAAGTTTGATTTCTGAGAATATTTTACAATAACTAGGATTTGTGCAAAGGGAAACAAGAAACTTTGTGTAATAAAAACTATCAAGAAATTAAAACAATGAGAATTCGTCCGTCTAAGTTATATCGAAAATACAACGCTTTTTTAATTCGATTCGTTTACATTCATTTATCAATTAAGTGAGATCAGCTAGGTGAGTTTTAATGCATTCTGTGCATTATTAATTATTAATGTTAACAAATAACATAAGAACTGCCAATGAATTTATAATGATTAAATGCAGTTATCAATTATACATTACAATGTACACAATCTTTATAAGATGTTTAGTGAAATTTTTAGTCAAAATAAAATTCAAAAACATTAATTAAATTAGACACATCAATTTCACCAAATCAAACAATGAAAATATAAAAGCTGTTATTCAAGAAAACGAGCTTTTGCCTTTTGTTGCTTGCAAAACGGTTTAAAGTTTAAAGCAATTGTTTGTTTTGTACAAATATTGTCCTCTATTTGCTAAATCGAGAAATCAGAGCACAATGCACAGAATTCTTGAGCACCTAAGTAAATGCATACACTCATTCCCTTAACCAGAAAAATCACAGGTTTCAGTAGAGATGGACATGTTCTTTAGCACTGTTTTTTCCTATTTAAAGTAAGCTCGTTTTTCTTTCAGTGTACTTAGAATTTGAAAAAATTAACTCATATCTGGTAAGTTGCATGAAGCTTAAAATACATGTCAATAAAAACTCAGATTTTTTTCAGAATGCTTTTCAACATGTTTTAAATGGACACTACCAGATTTTGATTATAAAGCACAATTAATACGCTTAAAAATGCCTCCAATATCCTGTTATTTTCAGTTCCTTGATTTTATCTATTTTAATGAACTATTGAACGAACAAAATGATCTGAAACGATCAAAAATAATATCAGAATATCTACCAACAAACGACTGCCTTCATTCTTCTAAACATAGAATCTTTAAATCAAAAGATATAAAATATATAACCATTATCTTTGATTATGCCAGTTAATGCTTTGTCAAACTTGCTAATATTCTTGATATTAACATCCTATCTGTTATTAACACAGTTGAAAGAATATATAGAGATAGAAATACTTCAGCTGTTGTCCAGGAATGTAGGTTTTTTCACACAACAAGCACCACAACACAACAGCAAAAGACTAAAAACAATACACGGGACGGGATTAGGACGAATTTTGGGTTAATTTGTATTATATTTATAGTATTTTGTAATCAAAATATATCTAAAATATCTTAAATCAGTATTCAATTTGATTAAATGTAATAATGAATAATTTTATGTCATTGATCTCATTACTTGATCATAAATAAATATATGGAATTAGGACCAGCAGGGACAGGAGGACAAAATCCTACAGGACTAGATATTGTCGGAAATGGAACAGTTTACCGTGATTCTGATACAAAAAGTGTGTGGTAACTCAGGTTATAGTTATAATTTTAAAATTATATGCTTTTGCGTTTATGGCTTGTGTTGAACCCAAACTAAAAATTAAGAGGATAGTATTGCACTATCTACCTTCATTAGAATTAAGCGCAAATCAGTTCGTTTTACAAGTGATTATATGTGACCACTCCGCCTCACCATTTGGCTGCGATAAAGGGATGCGCAAGTTAAAATTTTAAAATTATATGCTTTGCGTTTATGGCCTGTGTTGAATCCAAACTAAAAATTAAGAGGATAGTATTGCACTATCTACCTTCATTAGATTGTTTGAGTACAATTAAGCGCAAATCAGTTCGTTTTACAAGGGATTATTTGTGAGGGGCTATTTATCACGATGAAGCACAATAAATATCAATTAAAAGTTGTCATGTTAGCCAACTATGCGCTTCAAACTCTGGTGTAATTATTACATTGTCAATATAGTTAAACATTTGTTTTGCATACAGATTGAAAAGAGGATTTGCAACGTAAGGTTTTATCGCATTGCAAACTTAAATATGTAGAATGAGATATATTTAGACATTTTTAACCAGAATAGCAGGATTACTTTAATAACTGAAAAATATAGTTTTTGAGTCCCAGTGAGGTGAATTGGTCAGTTCTATAGGTAACTTACCCAAGTTATATGATTGAATGATGTATGCACCTAGTTAGAGATAACAATAAAATCATTATATTTAATATAATTTAATGCAAGTTGTCATAATATAAAAATTGAATTGCTCAAAATCTGGTTACATCAGCTCGGAACTCTTTTTGAAATTCAAGTAAAATTTTTTTGCATACAAAAATAGTCCTACTAATCTCTGCATTCTTGTGGAAATGGTTCTCACCTTACAGTTGATATTCTAGAATTTGCAATGACAAATAAAATTGAATAAATTTGTATCCTACCACATTCAAGTCACCAACTTCAGAAATTAGACACAAATTTTAATGGGAAATTTTCTCAGTGATCAAGACAGTTATTTGACTTCATTGTGTTTTCTACTGCTTGGCAAGAATTGTACAAAAAAATAAAGGTTTTTGCCACTGTGGCATATTTCCATTGAGAAATCGTACAAGAGGAGAGGACTTTCGTTTATTAAGTTCATACATTTCTACGAATAATAATGTTCATGAAGATATTTCTCATAGTTAAATATCAGACGAGCAAACCAATCGGTTACAGCAATATTGGCTTTAAAAGTTACTTTATCATCGATTCTCAAGGCATCTAACCCAACAAATGCAAGGCTTCATCAAGCATCTACAACAAATGAGACTTTTATTGCAATGAAGTTCGAAAGCAGCAACGCCAAAAATTAGCTCTCAATTCCCCAAAAGCTTTCAACTCGAAAATTAAATCTAAGCCAATCTCACAAAATAAGTCTAGTAAAAGTAATTAAGAGTACCTTTGCTGCTCCTGCCTCGCTAACTGGAATGTTTCCTGCGGAGATTGGCATGAATGCATTTTATGCAAACAATGGGATTTTGAAGATTGCTTTATTACAGAAACGTGTTTTAACTGTGTTATGTAGCCTTTGTGAGTTTTTATACTTTGTATTACATAAATATTCGATCTTAAAATTTAAAATTGTGTTAATCCTCTTTTTTAATGTTGTGTTCAATCCAACCAAATGCAATATGTTGATACTATGATTAATTTTGTTTCCCCAATTATTACATATTTTCCAAAAACAATTTCTCCATAAATCTACATGGTTTGTAATGTATATTAAAAATATCAAATTCAATGTAAACACATTTTAGCGTAGTAAATGCACAGGGTTTTAGAAATAGTGGCATTTAAAATTTGTTAAAAACATATTACAACAACGAAATTCATAAAATAGCAAAGGATATATTGAGATTTCTAAGTTTCATATCAATTGCCAAAAATATTTTTTAATTATAATTTTAGATACCGATGTACTTGCAAAAATCCGTAACTTTGGTACTTATTTTGGAAAGGAGCTCAATAAGGAACGTATTGATGGAATTGAATCTCAATGGAGGTTCATGAACGGATTAAGATTTTTGGAGCCTGCCATGAAGACAATATCACAAACATCAGCAATAGTATGTATACAATATTCATCAATCAAAACTAGTTAATTGTATTTCAATCGATCTATGTATGCCCACACATATAGTTTTCTATGTCCCTAATACATTCTAAAGATTACTAGTAACTTCTAAAAAATATCTCATACTAAAAAACAACAATCAAGTTTTTTCCAATTTTTCAACAGGATGAAGAATATTGTAAGCATATCCCTTAAAATGAATCTATCCATTGTTAAATTGGTAAGGCTAATTTTGTATATAGTTTTTGATCTAAAAATGTTTTGAATATAGTGACTTAGGAGTCCAGCGTCGAATCCATTTTAGATCCCACAGAAAAGTAAAACAATGATTAGCTATAAGGGATGTCTATTTTACTGCATTTTAAGAAGTCAAGCAAATGTTTTTGATTAAATTTATCTCAAATTGGACTGTACATGTCTGCTACAGGGATATCTAGGGTTTGGGATCAAATTTGCTGTTGCGACTGTGAACTAATATATGCTTTGCCATGTTCTGAAGACTGAATGCGAATTATCGATGCAACACAGAATATATCTCGAATATATTACTTTAGACTATTTAGTAGCAAATTTAAAACAAAAGAAGTTGAAGACAATGTTTTTCCGATTACCATATGGATCTCGTTTCTTCCTCTGTTGAATTATGGGTATAATATTACAGGTGATAGCTATTTTACAACAATCGCACTGCTAAGCTATTTATTTGAAAACAATGCCCCATGCATAGTAGGCATGCATGTTAAAGCAATGAATGTGACACTCCAGAAGAATTGAAGAACATATCAAGATGTAACAACAAATACTTCAAATCAGAGTGAATACTGCTAATTTCATATATTGGTATAGAACCCACTCAACATGTTATTCTTGCAACTGCATCTTCCATACTTGTCAATGGATTGATCTTATTGGCTCGAGATCCAAGGAATTATTATTGATTTATCCATGGGATTTCCAGCGATCCGAAGATTAGCAATAAGATAACTAGCAAGTCAAAGAAAAACGTTGCATTTTAACATTACGATTCGGCAATATCATCTATGGAGAACTTCACATTTTTGCACAGTAATATCATTCAATTTTTTATACGATATTTTCTAGGACATTAATTTGAATGGAGAAGAGATTGCTAGTGAATCTAGTAGCAGTGGTTTTTGTTAAATATTATATATATGCCTAGTATCTAGCTTAAAGTGTAGTACGCTTATCATTTGGATGATGCTACACTATTCATATTGGTATTTCTATTAGTTTTCCTTCTACATCAATGTAGTCTCCCAATGTGTTTATTAGTCTGCTTTTTTCACTTTGTAACTTTCTTCTATCAAATCCTATCTTTGCTGCACATTCATCGGTGATTATTGATATTACTGCTCCCATGTCTATGGTTGCTTTGACCATTACACCATTTATTACAACTGTAATTGTATTTGTTTTGATTAGGTCTGTTACAATTAGAACGGGTGCATGGTTTACTGGAGGCAGTGCTCCCTTCAGTTTAAAGTATCATTTTCTGTTTCTTCGATTTGTTCAGGCTCCTCTTTGTCATCTAACAAATCTTCGTCATTGAAATATGCCTCTTCATCTTCAATAAAATTAATTTATCATCTGCAGTATTTCTTTGTATGACCTTTCTTTCCACATGTTTGACATTTCAGGTCCTTTCTGTTTATTTGCTTTATTGTCCCATCTTTTAATTTTATTCTAATGATCTCATCCTTTGGTTTTCCCATTTCGTCTTTCTTTATTTTATTAGTTCCATTTATTGTTGATGGTATCATTATCTTTATTATTGTCGACTTTTCGTTAATCTGAGCATTATTTTCCATAGTAACCTGTATTCCCAATCCTTTTCTTATCATTCTTTCTAAAGAATCATCTGCATCGCATTTTATTTCAAACTGTTGTCGAATTGGTTCTGGCAATCCCTTGCAAATATGAGAAAACAGATCATATTTGGAATATGTGCTCTCTCTGGAACTTAGCTTCAATAGTCCCTCCACTTGCGACATGTAATTCCGTAAATCTTCCCTCTTGTTCATTTTCATACTGTTTAGTAACATATGATATTTTCTTTTAAAACTCTCATCATTGTAATACCATTGGTACTCTCCTCTTAATTTCTTGTAATCTGTTTTAGTCTCCAAATCCAACACTAAATAATGTTGATATGCTGCGCCCCCTCCGAAATACAAAGGGAATCTTGCTGCTGCTTGCTTTTGTATTACTTTCCTTTCCTTCATGCTCATCTCAAACATTGGATCCATTCCTTAAATGTCAATGAGTAGCTGTCTACTCTTCCCGTGAATTTCAGGAGTATCGCATTACATGCTGGCATATCATTGTCTTCTTCTTTTGACAATATTGTTTTTTGTATATCAGTTTCGTCTCACCTGAGTTTTACAGTTTTCTTTCACTTGTTTAGTTATATTTATAACCAATTTTTCCACAAATTCGTCTTCTGTTTCACAGTTTTTATACATTTCACTATGTGTTTCCTTTACTGGATTGCTTCCAATTAATTTTTCTGGTTCTTGCGTTATCGTATTTTGTATTACCTTAATGTTTCCTTTCTCTTCGTCTCGATTTTCTTCATTTTTTAACAATATCAATCAAATTTCATCCTTGAGGTTGTTGATCTCAAGTTGTTTTAAGATATTCTCTTCCCCTTTTGAGATATTCTCTTCCCTCAGGCTAACATTTTCTTCATGCATCTGAGTCATCAGTTGTTGTAACTTCTCACTCTGTGCTTTGATCTCTTTATTTGCGTCCACTAACTTTTCAATTTGTTTTTGAAATACATTTCTCTGCTCCGTTAGCCTTATACTGGTATCTTGTGTGATCTCTTCAATGTGTTTGTCTTTCTCAATTTTTGCCATTTCTATCTCAAACATCCTTTGAGTCAAATTTTCTATTTGTATTGTCAACTCTCTTCTTTCATTATTATTATTTTCTATTATTTTCGTAAGTTCAAATATCAAAAATTCTGTGTTTTCTTGCTCTGGTTGCAGCACTATTTCCGTTGGGGAAGTCTCACTTTCAGGGATATGCTCATTGTTCATTCCATTCTGGACTAATCTTCTTATTCTAAATTAACTATTTTCCACACCAGTCGTTTTTTCACTATAGCATTTCTCTCCTTCACGCATGCTCATCAGGCGCCTGTCATGGTTGCCATATAGAATCTTGCCAATCCAATTTCTGTGCTTATTCAATAGTAAGCTATTACTTTTCATAGCATGTGCAATGATTGATTTGGACAAGCTCCTAATTCTCTCCTTTCATTTGAGTGTTTCTTTGATTAACTTATATTAATAAAAATTAGATTGGCTAAATGTTTAACTAACAATAACTCATTTAGATAGAGAGTGGTAGATGGAAGACAGGGTCAAGACCCGAAGTGATGCCATGTGATTCCAGATACATATCAATCAGCCACAACTACAGCTTGCACTTGAACTTCACAGTGAAAACCATTAACAGAGTTGGTGTGAGAATAGGAAACTCAGTGATTGTGGATTTGTGATTGCCTAAGAATTTAGTGCATTGATTGTTTTTGTTATTATGCTTATGTAAAGATAATTGAATATAGCAACTGTGATGCTTTAGCTTGTTATCAAGCCTTACAGATATAGTAATACATGCTAGTCCTTTGTACATGTAAACAATCAAAGGCGTCAGCAAGGTGAAAATGCATAAGTAGGCCAAAGGTCTATGAGATAAAACAGTCAGCAACTTAATTCTAATACCAGAATATTAATAAATATTAGGTAAGCGCATAAGCTAACTAAATTCAATACTGAATTACCCATTGTGATATAAAACCATAAACAACTAGGATTCAATAAGGGGATAATAAACATGTAGAGCAAAGTAAATAGAATCATAATAATTGACAAGCAACAAAGAGTAGGAAAGCTATACCGGAGAAAAAACCCCTATTTCTATTCATAACCTAAAAGCACTGTAAGGAAATTACAGCTATCACCCTCCCCGCCATTAAATAGCTGTTCATTAGGCTGCTCCAGCACTCCTTTAAACGGATGTGGGAACCACTGTACAATTACCTCTAGCACTTAAACATTTAGCTTTCCATAAAGTATTAAATAACCTGACAAGAGAAGAAGTAAATCCAAACTAAATTCGTTCATCAACCAATTTAACAATTGTAACATATTTATAGCATTTTTTAGTAAATAATCAAATACTCGACTAGTACCTGTTTGATCAACTCATGTTTACAATTTTCCCTCGTATTTTAGTTCTGCTTTTAATTACGCAACGTCAGCATTAATTAGAGTATGCTGTTTGGCCATCTTTGGTTTTGCCAAATACTGTAGAGCAAAATTTAAATATAAACTGCATAAAACAACTTACAAATCAAAATAATCAATCATAATCATGTGTTTACATATTAATTATTATAATACTTTAGTCTTAGTTACATCCATCTTTATTCTCATTTTGACCACACATGATTATTTGATGGATTATAGCACATTAGACTCTATTTTTGTAAAAGTGTTTCATTGTTTGCAACCTGACTTGTTACTAGCTGCTAATTAATATTACATGTAGCCATTACCAAAATATTGAGAGGCTTCCAAACCTACATTTATAAATTAATACATGTTCAGTCACTTTATTGGTCATTTATGGGTCACTAATTTGGATCTAAAATAATATTAATATATTCCCTAGGTTTTGGTTATCCAACTGTATGTTTGAAGTTAATTATTTTAATACATGTATTGATTGATCACTAGTCAGTTAACCAAGAGAAAACTCCTACTCTGAACCTATGTGCACTGTCAAGCTAAGAAAAAAAGAAGAAGAATCATTCTCTATGATGGATCCATATTAATTGTAAAAAAAAGATTAATTAGTTATTTGTAAATTTATAGTGCAGTAATTTTTGATATTAATTAATTTGGCAAAAAGGCACTAGACCTAAATCACAACTGCTAATTAAGGCAGAAGTGCGTAATTGGCAGACGAAAGAAATTTAAAGCATTTGAAATTGTCAACAACTGGAATTAGCAGGTACTAGTCAAATATTTGATTGTTTGTTAATTTTTCACTATAAAAATTGTGTAATTGATCATTTTGGTGATGAAGTTAATTTACTGGATTTACTTTACGTTTTTGTATCAGGTTATTTTATTTAATACAATGGAAAGCTAAACGTTCGAGCTCTTGGGTATTCTAGACAGTGGTTCACGACTCCAGTTAACGGGTGCATCGTGTATAGCTGGTGCTTACCCGAGATGCTCTTAGGTTAGGTGTAGGAATAGGGGTTTTTACTCGTATTAGCTTTCCTATCGTTCGTTGTCAATATTACCATCTTTATTATATTATGCTATTACATCTAGCTACATTGTTTGTATTATATTGTACAGATTATATTGAACAGAGTTTATTACGTATGATTACTAGTGGACTGACGGACTATTGATTCATTCCTTTTGCCTGGACCGTATTGATTGTTCACATGTACTCTAGGTTGGCATGTAATTATTTATATGTAAGGTTATTATATGTACGAACTCATAACAAGCTATTGCATCCCGGTTGCGAGATTCCTTTATTAAACAACTTCATTGATAACAAGAACAATCAATACAATAAATTAATAAGGTATCACACATTATCACTATCGTACTCATGCACACTATTCCATTACACTGAGTCATCTGAGTTGTGGTTGGTGTCTCTATCAATGTGTCAGTATCACATGGAAATACTCGTTGTAGCGTAGTTCTTCAATTCCTCTTTTGTGCTTTGTTGCAGGTCGGGTAAGCATACCCTGTACTTTGTACACTCTGTCTCATGTCTTGGATCTAAAACAACAGTTGTTAGTTTCGTATCAATGTTAGTTGATAAGATAATAGTTTAATCATGTAATGGCTAAACAGTAGAACAGAAAGAAGAGAGA
>CABFPE010000632.1:329106-344918 GCA_900660155.1 Hofstenia miamia | reverse complement strand
TATATATATATATATATATATATATATATTATGGCATCCACCAACCTAATTATATCTTCGCTGATCCAAAGTATAATTTTGTTTAGCTGAATTCCTTAGCATAATAGTGCTAGTCCACATACGGTGCTATGTCGAGCCTGAAGTTTGAGGAACTAAGTTTGAAAATTTTAGTACATTAACCCTATAATACAGACCTAGCTCCTTTCGAATTTCCTCTATCCCTATTGTAGTCTAATTATTTAAAGCATGTTACTTTTAATAGTCATGAGGAACTTGTAACTCACTGACTAAATTCTTTTGATTCAAAGCCTGCCACATTTTACAAGGAACATATCATGAAAATAGCCAAAAGTTGAGAAATTGCAATGGTAAATTCTTACATTGATCAAGTTCTAGATTATTACACACAATTATTTTAAATATTAATTTGGTAACTGTCTCAATACTTTTGTCCATATCTGTATGTACATCACTCGTTTCGAAAAAGTTTTTCACATTTTGCGGAATAATTTTAGGAAATTTTAATTTAGCTTTATGATATAGTTCCACTAAACTTGTTGATGATTTTAGCAAAATGTACAGTTGATGCAAGTGCTTTACCATATTCCGAACCAGTTCCATAATAACATCATCATTGAATAATGTGTAAAATACGTTATATATACTGTTTCATATCATAATGCCTAATAGACAATTGAAATATTTAAGACCATTTGAAGATTTTAAAAGTGAAATTTTTAGAACTCTAAATTTTTTTAGTAGTGCGTTCTCTGCTTTTTGACGAAGACATAAAAATACGTTACAGAACTACGGCATGGATGCTAGCCATATTTACGACGGAAGATGTGGAACTAAAACTTCCGATCTTGCGACAAACCCGCCACAAGTTGACAAAAGCAAAGAGATATGAAATTGCAATATCCCCGATCAATACACAGACAAAGAACTGGTTACTAAAGGGACATACTGGAAAATTGGAATCGCCAAACAAAACAGAAAAACCAGTACAAGCAATGGAAAAAATATTGAGCAGAATAATTATGCAAGAAAATCCGTTGGGGAAGATATCATCAATAAGCATTGCAAATAAAACGGGGATATGCCCCAGCGAAATCACAATATTTGAGGAGCCAATGAGGAAATACATGTGGGGAGCAACAGCTTCAGAACCAGCCATGGCTCACAACAAAAAAGATCATCAAAAGAAAACTTGCGAGCACAGCAGAAATTCGCAACATGATAACACAGAAAAACGTGCAGAACATACTAGATTACGAAATGAGATGCTACGAAAGAGACAGTCCGCAGTGCACATTCACTAAGATCCTCCAAAGCGCCGAAATGATGAAGAGAGGAGGTATCACAGAACTAGTAGAGGTATGTGAGATGGTCACAAAGTCCCAAGCAGAGATGCTAGAGGAAGAACAACTGTTAACATCGTCTAGATTATTGCTATCCCCCAAAACACAACAAACGATTGACAGAATAAACATAGAAAAGTGGGGAGAAATCAGTCCAGCTAAGACCATTGAGTGGATAGATACAGATGACGAGCGTTTCTTGGTCAAAATTAAAATAACAAAAGAGTCAAAAGACATAAAAGAAAGAAACTTCCAGTGTATCAGAGAACAACAAACAGTAGCGACAATGAAACTTATGTTCACGGAAGCATTTACATGAACAGAACTGGAGGAACTACTACGACCATACAACCAACTCACTATAGACGTCGAATGCATCACTTCAAGAGTAGAAATGACAGAAGAATTACGATTAAAGCTAAGTCAAAGGGGACTAACTCAGGCATTCTGGGATACGATTCCTGAAGCAAAGATGAATTACCCCACCACCATAGGCCTAGCAACAGCGTCAACTACAGAAGGCTCATACTGGCACATAGAATGAGAAATAGAGACGAAACTCCTCATCTGCACACCACCAGAGACTATCGCAATACCAATGGTCCTCCCATGTTGGAGAGTACCGAAGGACGTCAAGGTCGCGAAAACATTCTTACACGAGTACAAGTCATACGTGAACAATGAAAAGAAAGCAAAAGCCATAGTTGATAGAGATGACTACAAAAAATCAAAAGCGATATTGCTACAATAAAATAACAAAGAACAAGTTTATATTGAAGGCACAATAACGCCGGACCAGCTGTACACACATGGGAAACCAATAAATGTACAACTACAAGATCTGAGAAATGAAATTGAAGAAAGAAACCCAAGAGCTATAATGTTATTCTCTGGAGTAAATGATATAGTCTGGACCGATATATGGGAAAAAAGATACCGATATTATGACGTCACTAAAAGGGTCGAAATCATTACGATGATGAGGTTGAATAAAAACGACCCCAACACAATCACAGAAGAAGAAGTTAGAAATAACATCAGCTTTTTCTATAAGGATGTGGCAAATACTCGAAGTTTAAGAAAAGTTTTCATGTTCTTTTACCCTGACAACCAGATTAGAGAAGATTTAGCACACACAAGCAGAGACGCACAGATGATGCTTATGATCAGCATTAAGGGAATACAGTTATTATATCAATATTATGACATCTTCTCACAGAAAAAAAACAAGCTACGAGAGCTGACAACACCAATAGCAGAAGACATTAGAGAAACCCTTTTCCTAAAATAAACAAATACAACAAAAGAAAGAGAAGCAGTGCTAAAAATGACAAAAAAACAGACTTGGTAAGATCAACATGCAGAAATGATAATTCGAAAAGCAGACACTCTAATACACAGAGAATAAGCTGTGCTCAAAATAATGCAAGCTGAGGGGGGCGTGTAGCATCATCCAATATTAATCAGAAAAAAGCTGCAAACGTCGCAGAAGAGACTAAGATCAAAAGAGAGTTAATTAAAAAATATTACAATCAATTAGTTGCTATGATTTCAGATTAATTTGTAAAATGCAACCAAGAATAAAATATGTGTCAATAAAAAGATAATTGTATCTGTCGATAAAAATACTTTTGACAAAACGACGCTTACGTTATTTTATCGCCGCCATCTTGGCAGAAGTTTGAAATTTAAATCGACAGGTACTTCTTTTGAAATACTATAAATACATTGAAACTTACTGTAAGCATTTGATGAAGAAATTTTACTTAGAATTCTTATTTTTCATCTTATTAACGGTTTGATTATTTAATACAATGTCGAGCTATTCGAGCGGTGTTTAGTAGTGGTCTGGATACATCACAGGGAACGATTCCAGTGTCTCTGTGCCAGACCACGAAAGTGCACTTAAGTTAGGTGTAGGGGTTTTCTCTCGATTAGCCGACTAGCATTTCTCTTCTACATGTATCAGATAACTAACCCTCAACAAATGGTTGGATAACCAAACCTTAGGAATTATATTAATATTGTTTTAGATCTAAATTAGTGACCTATAATCGACCGATATAATGACCTTACATGTAGTAATTGTAAATGTAGGTTAGGAAGTTGTTCAATTAGAATTTATTTAACTAAGCCAATATATTTCGGTAATGGCTACATATAGTATTGAATGAACAACTAGTAACAGTTTCCGGTTGCAAATAGATATAACACTTTCACACAATGGAGATTAAGTCGAGTTGTGTCATGTCTTGAGTAAGCACTGAGCTAATGTAGGGTACACATAAGCTATCTTGATTGAGCTGAGAAGTGGCACTCAAGCATCGGATGGAATGGTGGAATTGGATGTGGAGATCCGCTTCAGGCAGGTGCCCACTAGAAGATCACTACAGAGGTTACCGCATGGTTTTGTCACCTAAAAAGTGATTAGTTAATTGAGGTTACATAACGTAATAGATGAAACTAGTCAAGCAGTAACAATAAGTAAATCCTTACCC
The DNA here is from genome assembly GCA_900660155.1 of Hofstenia miamia. Classification (NCBI taxonomy): domain Eukaryota; kingdom Metazoa; phylum Xenacoelomorpha; order Acoela; family Hofsteniidae; genus Hofstenia; species Hofstenia miamia. The sequence continues at coordinate 341,059 of CABFPE010000632.1, read as the reverse complement.
GCAATAACACAGCTAATGTTACAAGGTAATAGATTAACAGTGATAAAGCCTGGTAGAGGATATTACACTATGGGACTAAGCTGTTTCATAGGACTTGGCTGGGATGGGACTAGGACCGAATCCTAAATGGGGCGGGGCCAAGAACTCTAATTTTTAATCAATTACTCTAATACACTAAAATTAATAGTTCTTCGACAGTTCGATAAAATCAGGGTTAGTCACTATTTTGGAATTAATTTTAGCAATAATTGATTGATCATCTGAATTTCAAAGTAAAATCCTACCTACTTGGCCAATGTTTTACGTACTTTTACAATGCGTTTGCAACACTGCATTGCTGCTGAGGGTAAGCAATTCGAACATCTCATTGATCTTATCCAAGCCGCGCTCAATGCAAATGCCCATGGGCTAAAATGCCAATAATCTTAAACTGCCAACAAACTTGCAGTTATTTACTACAAATATTTAAGTATAAACTGTTTTTAAATACAGTAAAATATTCTCTCAATTTTCTTCAATAGCCAGATGTTTTATTTCTAATTGTATACATATGTTAAATTACTCAATGCAATAGTCAATTTCTAAGAAATTGAAATTTTATAGAACTCAAGGTTTTATCGCACGTGATAATCCAATATAATTAGGTTCAGCATGCACATTACGTTTTTGGAATATAATCAACCATTTAAATTAGAAAAGATGTTGGTTTTCATGTCTAATTATGGATTAACTAATATTATTCAAAGGTAACATTAATTTAGTTTATTGATTATTATTTAAAATGTTATTTTCGTGTTTTAAAGGATTGAATTCTGTCTAATTCTTACTCTTTTTAATAATTCTTATCAATTCTATTTCAAAAATTCAAATTGATTTTTCAAATTATTACTGTAAATTTTTAAGTAAATTTAGAATTATAGCATGTTATTGCATCATACAGTGATGTCATGTGAACGTGCCTTATTGATGAAGCTTTTAACAAGCATGTAACTCCACCGCTTTTAAATTTCAATTTTGCCAAAAGAAAGTTCAAATTCACTAAATGAAAAATCAATTGCACAAAATAAAATCCAATTTACCTAATGAAGATTCAAATTCGTCAAATAATAAAAAGTTACACTCGCCAAATGAAATTTCAAATTCAGCAAATCAAAAAGTAATTCCTCAAAATAATAAATCAAATTTTCACAATAAAATATATTTAATCAAATGAAAATTCAAATTCTCCAGATGAAAATCAAATTCTCCTAATAAAAATAAATTTATTCAAATGAAAATTTAAATTTTAAAATGAAAATTTAAATTCCCTGATTGAAAAACCGAATTCAGCAAATCTAAAATAAATTTCTCCAAATGAAAAATCAAATTCTTCTAATAAAAATGAATTTATTCAAATGAAAAATCAAATTCGCCAAATAGAAATTTAAATACTATTTAATCAAAATGCATGTTATGGAAGTTATTTTGTTTTTTAATTGTATCTCTATGTATGTATTGTTTTACTTGAAACTAATTATCGATCAAATCTGTTTAAAAAAATTCTATTCAATTTTTTAGAATGTTAAATCCATTTAATTAGAAAAATTAACAGGACATCCGTTAAAAATGCTGCCAAATAAATTTAAAGATAATAACATACTAGGCATGCAACAGCAAAAATCATCGCTTCAATTTTTCACGAAAGTTCATGTAGGATATGAGTCAAAATGTTGTAGTTAAACAAAATAATTTAAAATCGGCTCTAATTATTAGAAACAATCTGCAACATTCCCACACTGTAACGTTAATCACAAAATGATCCTTTAACTTAGTTTATGTTTATGCACACATAAAATAAAAATATTTCAATTATTGAGAAAAACGGGATCTTAGAAATTATATAGTTATATTAAGAATGCCCATAAACTATGGTAGACCTAGGAGTAACGGAATTTCTCTAAAATGAATAATTAAAAATATGTTAGTGGAAACTATTTATTTTTAAAAATCTCTGACCTATGCACTATATATACCTATTCGTAATTGTTTGAAAAATAATATATTGTATAATTGGGATTTTTTCTGAAAAACCGATGGAAAAACAAGGCAATTCAAAGGCGTGATGCAAATTCTTATTTAAAAATATATAAGCTCTAACCCACCAATGATTAGATGTGTTATTCATGGCTAGATATTTCTATGATAGAGATGCAATTTACTACGCGACCATGACACACAAGTTATTGAAATATAACACCTGCATTTGTTTTTCATAGCTAGATATTTCCAAAATATAGAAATTGTTTGTATATAGATGTGATTTAGAACTATGCATTTGTATTGAGAATCAACAAAAATAAGTGTTTGTTATATTTTGCATGCTATGAAGTTTTTTTGTCAAAATTAACCTAAAGATTTGTATAAGCGAGCTGGTAGTTAAAGAAAACATATACAAATTTGGAAATGCAGGTGTTATTTTCAATAACGTATGCATCATGTAAAATAACAAAATGCATAGTAATGATAGAAAATCATGCAAATTTTTACTTAGTAAATGTGTCTTCGTATAAAAAAATGTTTTCTCAAAATCGTCATTTGTCGAAAACACTTATTTTGATAACGTTATTTTGAAATTTGGGTCCTCTGGCGAAGACATATGCAGTATACATAACAATCTTGTTATCGAAAAATTAATGGTGAATTCAGTAGTAATATATTAATGACGTTTTCTGGAAAACGATTAGAAAATAAGTGACTAATGTAAACTAGCACAAATAAAGTTATATGTAACTAACCGTATTTTAATTGGTGGGGGCGAAACTTCTATATTCCAAGAGAATTTGTGATTGTTGATGATTAACTTGTGGTTTACAGAGGTAGAATACTAGGGCGGACTTATATGTCATCAAGACCCTGTAAATAGGGCAGAAAATTGTATTCAATTTGTGAATCAGATGCTGTATTTTGCTTGAATGGGCTTATGTACACAGGATAAACTCGCACAAATTCATTGTTGTAGACATTGTTTTTGAAATCTCTGAGTCCAATTTTTGGTACTAGCCGTGACATATATGTGGACAGAATTTTTACTTCACATCAACTGTCGTATAGACTTTTTGAAAGGCATCTAGCATTTGTTGGTATTGTTGTTCCTCATCGTTGGGAAGTTCCGGGTTGCGTGGAATCAGCAAAGAAATGTACTCTATGATCATGAAACCTATTATTTTGCAATCATATGAATCTAAGCGTAAGTCATCATCTCATTCAAAAAAAACTTTAAGTGAAAACCTTGGGAGGTCTCCAATAACATTTGACGACAATCGTACAATATATCTGCATAAGATAAACAAAGCGGTTACCAATATTAATTAACTTCAATCTGATTAATGTTGCGACATGCAATTCCTATGTTTTGATGAAAAAAGACTGTCCCAATTATGTGAGAAAAACATCGTAACTCTTCTGTAAACTCCCAGCTGGAATGTTTACCAGACAGCTTTTCAAAAAGTAATTCTTTCAGAAAAGTGTATTTCAGTTGTTGTATTTGCAATGCAACTTCATATTCTAAAACTAAGATGCTTAGCCGAGTAGATAATAGACTATTAGTATAACGTTTCATACACAAACTAGCGTTAGGAACTTGATAGTTATGCAATTCTGACGTATAAAGCAGGCGCTACTAATGCACATGAAATAAATGTGATTTTTAGAGTAAATACTTAACCAAAAATATATACTTCCAAACTTCGTGGCCTAGCTATATTTCAGTATTAAATAATAGCGAAATATCGTACCCAACAAAATATTATGGAATACGGTTAACCTTTTCATAATAATACATTACGAATGTTCTTTTTCTTCTGATGTCGTTTTAGTAAAATATTGTTATTAGTTCAGAGTTTCTAAAACTTGGCAAACACATAAACTTTTCCCTAATTCTAGACTTACATATGTAAGAACATGGGAGATACAACTATTCGCAATATAAAACTTTCTGAATTTCTATATGCGCATATTTTTGTTTATATTGACATAAGCCGATCAAATATATAAATTTTTTTGAATCATTCCAAATAATATAAAAAAATATGATAACACATATTAAATATAATTGGCTCCGGTCCAGGTTGTAATTGAAAAGTTGGTACCATAGTCATGTACTGGTCCCATCCAGCGTTTCGTTTCGGCACTTCTTATATCGTCATGTTTTAGTGTTTGATTGTTCAGAACTTCATATCTAGCAGGAAAACCTCCATTTTAAAATAACGAAATTTAAGTGATGCTTATGAATTTTGTTTTTTCATTCAGATAATACATCGAGAAGGAATAAGATAAAAAATAATAGTGTTTCAGTTGAAATTAGTTATAAATATTTGTTGTTAACAATTTGAAATAGAAATGTTTTTTGAGCGTTACTGAACGAGGTGTAAAAGTAAGTATTATACATACTGCAACCACAGAGCCTCTAGAAGTAGTAGATTTTTTTCCAAAAATCTTAAATCATCTGTCAGCTCCCAGCTGGAATGTTTACCAGACAGCTTTTCAAAAAGTAATTCTTTCAGAAAAATGTCTTTCAGTTGTTGTATTTGCAATGCAACTTCATATTCTAAAACTAAGATGCTTAGCCGAGTAGATAATAGACTATTAGTATAACGTTTGATAAACAAACTAGCGTTAGGGACTTGATATTTAGGGCAATAATGACCATTGTTGAGAAAATATCCGATTTAAATAAAAAAAATCAAAAAATCTAAATTTCAATTTTACCCAGATAAACTTCCAAGGTAGTAAGTATTAGAAATTCTTTTGATACTAAAATTTTTGAAATACAATAATTTAATCAATTTTAATTAAACTGAGGAAAAACATACAAAACAAATAAACAAATTCAGAGCTTGCCAATTCATTCAAATATCAGGGCAATGACTTCAAAACAATTTGAATACACTACTTGTATCTCTTTTAGTTTACTTGCTATATATATATATATATATATATATATATATATGAATATATATAGGTAAATAAGCTTAATAGCCGTATAAAGCAGGCGCTACTAATGCAAATGAAATAATTGTGATACTTAACCAAAAATATATAATTCCAAAATTTGTGGCATAGCTATTTTTCTGTGTTAAATAATTGCAAAATATCCTACCTAACAATAATGGATCTTTTCCAGACTGGTTGATATTACCTATCAATGAAAGTTGTAAAATCTTTGAGAATTTACAAATTGGCCAATCGGATTCACAATGTACACAGCACGTGATTTGCTAGTCAAATCAAAGCGCGCTTTCTCAAATAAATAAACGCTTTTAGATGTCCCCTGCCGAAGTACTACGTTAAACTTTAAGAAAGTCTCTCTAATTTCTACTCATCCTTTAAAATTATAGTACCTTTGTTAGTTTATAAATATAATAATTATATTCTTGATCCTATAGTCCCAACTCCAACCTTTACAATAACCCAAACCATAGTCTTAATACTAAACAAAGCCAACCCACACCTTAGTCCTTACCCTAACCCAAACCATACCCCAAACATTATGTAGAGGAATATGCGAATTTATTATAATATCAGTAAATTTCAATATGAATTATATAATAATTATAATATACTACAATTAATATGCAAATGAGTGGTTCAACCACGCGGCATTTTTTGGTTTACAAAGCAATTATAAGATTTGGCAACAACATGAATATGTTTTCATTGCGTCGGCTCTATCATGATGAAGAACATAGTATTATGTTAGGTTTATGTTTTGTGCTAAGATTAGGGTTAGTGTAGAATCATTTAGCTTACGTTAGGATTGCTTTTAAAACTATGTTTTATTTAGGTTTTGGATTAGGGAATATAGTTAGAGTTAGTTTTGGAGTTAAGCTTATGGTTTTGGGTTCTAAAGATAATGCTCTTAACAACCAAAATGCAAACTAAAGCTAAATAATAGTGAAAATTTTGTTTTTCTTTTAAGACTTTTTTGACAAAATTTTTGCAATTTCCAAAAAAAATTAAAATAAAAACATTGAACGAAGATTCTTTACGAAAAAACAAACGACTTAAAACAAAAATTATTGGTAAAATTCAATTGCTTGTAATGAGAATACAATTATTCAAATTGAATGTCTAATTTTTCTTAACCTCTTAAATATGAAAACCTCCATTTAAAAATTAGTAAATAGTAGAAACAAAATAAATGTATTTTGGAGATAATAAAATTAACTTTTAAAAAGCTCAAAACCTTGTTTGACAAAATCTCATGCGCAGTTTCTGCCCATTAAATAGGACAAAATCTCAATTACATATATTTCTAAAATGATTAATTTATTTAAATCAAATCAAACTAAGTGTACAAATGAATTTATAACTAAAGGACGACATAAAAAATTTAAGTAAATCTGGATCCTTTGAAAATCCAAAAAAAAATATAATCTAAATTTATTCTAAGATATCAATTGTTTCATTGTGGGCTCATATATAGTTGGCTGCAAAAAAATGAGACTAGAAAAAAAGCATATTACTTTTGAACTACTGAACGTAACAACTCAAGAAAGGTAAGATTTTAAAGATACATTAAAGGACTATAAGTAAAAAGCATCAAAGTCTAATTTGTTTTCCTCCTGTAGAAATAATTTCATTCAAACGAACTGAAACTGATTTCATTAAATTGGACTTCATTTCAGATGTCAAAATGTGTTGACTTTCTTGAATTTTTTCTTTTAAATCGGATTTTTGTTCTCAACGTCATTTTTCAATATCTGCCACACGTTTTCGATTGGAGAAAGATCAGCAGAACTTGGTGGCCATTGCAAAAACTGGATATTATTTTCAGAAAACCAATTTTTTGTCTTTGCTGACNTATATATATATATATATATGAATATATATAGGTAAATAAGCTTAATAGCCGTATAAAGCAGGCGCTACTAATGCAAATGAAATAATTGTGATACTTAACCAAAAATATATAATTCCAAAATTTGTGGCATAGCTATTTTTCTGTGTTAAATAATTGCAAAATATCCTACCTAACAATAATGGATCTTTTCCAGACTGGTTGATATTACCTATCAATGAAAGTTGTAAAATCTTTGAGAATTTACAAATTGGCCAATCGGATTCACAATGTACACAGCACGTGATTTGCTAGTCAAATCAAAGCGCGCTTTCTCAAATAAATAAACGCTTTTAGATGTCCCCTGCCGAAGTACTACGTTAAACTTTAAGAAAGTCTCTCTAATTTCTACTCATCCTTTAAAATTATAGTACCTTTGTTAGTTTATAAATATAATAATTATATTCTTGATCCTATAGTCCCAACTCCAACCTTTACAATAACCCAAACCATAGTCTTAATACTAAACAAAGCCAACCCACACCTTAGTCCTTACCCTAACCCAAACCATACCCCAAACATTATGTAGAAGGAATATGCGAATTTATTATTAATATCAGTAAATTTCAATATGAATTATATAATAATTATAATATACTACAATTAATATGCAAATGAGTGGTTCAACCACGCGGCATTTTTTGGTTTACAAAGCAATTATAAGATTTGGCAACAACATGGATATGTTTTCATTGCGTCAGCTACATCATGATGAAGAACATAGTATTATGTTAGGTTTATGGCTTGGGCTAAGATTTGGTTAGCTTAAAATTAGGGTTGCGTTTAAAGCTATGATTGGGTTTGGACTTAAGCTTATGGTTTGGGTTAGAGATAAGCTTACAAAATTTATAATTATTATATTGAAAATTAGCATATTCTTGCAAGTATATAGGTTTTAAACATAATGCTCTTAGCTCAAGCTAAATCATAGTGAAAATTTTGTTTTTCTTTTAAAACACTTTTTTTACAAAATTTATTTAGCTTCCAAAAAAATTAAAATAAATTATTTAGTAAAAAGTTATGTACATATTTATTGAGCTTCCAAAACATTGTACGAAGTTCTATAAGAAAAATTTCAATCCTTTAAAAATCAAAGAAAAGTATAATCTAAATTTATTCTTTCATAGTCCTTGATTTATTCATATACTAATAATATAATATATATGTAGAAATATTGCAGAATCATTAATATCATATCCCAAACTAAAACACTACATATTTAATGCATCCAAAGACAGGTTAATGTTCACCTACTTTGCCTTTGTTTTGTTCAAAGAAATATTCTAACACAACTGCTACAATGCGCAAGCTGTGCCTGGACGTTGCACTATATAATGAGTTTGGGGTTTAAGTTACTTGGAATGTACACGTATACTCACCAGAAATATTAAAGCCACGTTCAACAATAAATACAGTGAAAGATGTAGATTTCAGATATGCACTATAGGTTAATGAACATTGTATAGAATAGATGCTAAAAGAAAACAGTTGCTACATATACCGAAAAAAAAGATGATGATTTATTTTATAATGCATAATCGCACCGTAGAAGATGGTCCGTTGATTCATTAGCATTAGTATTTCAGACTGGATACCTTGAAGCTAATTTCTGCTGCTAGTAATGTGAACATTTATGTTTTATATAAAGTCTAGGACCCTGCTCAAATGATACAACTCTGTTGCTAGACCAAATAAGATAAGACACTTGATTGGAAGAATTCAAATATTTTCTTCTATCACACTGTCAACAAAAGTTGCGTTCAAACATTGTTTCAATAGAACGGTGTTTGAATAATGCACTATAAGTTATATGATAAGCCAAAGTAAGCAGAGACTTATGATTCTATTTCAAGCATTGTGCATCTTGGCAGTATTCCTTATGGAATAATCCCAATTGAGGCCTCAGTATCACTATAAAATTATTCATTTTTGAAATATTTACTTCTAAAATATAACAATTCAGTGAAGAACGGATGCACTGTCTATGGGTAAGAGTAATGAATAAATAGCAGGTAAAATACAGAACAATAATGTTATTTAAATTACCACTCTTTTAGAAATCATATTGGAAATTTGTCCGGAAAGCACACACGGTTTATTTGCGTCAGTACCTTGTAATCAGACAGATTACTTAGAAATCAATAACTGGCACAAACAGCTTATTTGCATAAGTACAGAGTACACAGAAATCAGACTCTTACATTTTTTAGAATGTTTATTCATGTTCCGTCTTGAAGTAATGCCATTTCACTACAAACATTTTTGAGGTAATTTTCAAAAACTAATATTGTTAAAATATAGTTCATGCAGTGATGTTCTCTTGAAACTGTTTTATACTTGGTATACTATATAATAAATCAGTTACTTTTCTTGTTCAAATTTTTGATGATTAGGTAGGTTCAGACTAGTCAACAAGCCGAATCAAGAAAAGCCGAGCATAGCTGATCCGATCCGAGCCGAGCCGGGCCGGGCCGGGCCGAGTTTGAGCACTGCAGTGGATATACAACGAGCCTAAACGAGCCTTTTAAAACACATCAAATTTTCAGTTCTGCTTGTTAATTTGATTATGCAGATTTTTCGTATTTTTTCATTCAATATGCCTTTCTTATAATTTTATTTTAGAAATGTTCATTAAAGAATAGGAAGAGCTATGTAAAAAATTCTGAGAGCGAAATTTTTTTAAAAAATATGGGGACTCATTGAATGATTCTATGTGGCGAGCCGAGCCGCTCTAGAAGTCGACCATTAACTGAACTGTGATCTGAACCGTAGTTTTTGGTGCAAAACCGAGAAAATGCTGGCTCCCCGGTTTTATACGGCTTTTAATCACTGGTGATTATTGACTTTATGCGTAGGACACAGCTCACTCTATCAATCGTTTTGCTACATGCAAATCACCACATGCCCCACAGCAAGCATTAATAATTACGCATTAATTGTAGCTTGTAACCGCAGGTGGGCACACAGTGATTGCCCAAGCAGCTAACCGGCAAAGGTTGGATTTAGTTGGTGGCACACCAACGGACCACTGGTGGCTAATTGGTAGCCCACTAATGGCCGGAATTTGGCTCATCGGAAGTAAAATAGTGAGGAATTGGTGGGCCACCAGTGGCCCACTGATGGCAAAAGTAGGATTTTGTCATCAGAGCAATGTCTTAAATGTAATGATAGCAAACTTTTATATTGATAAATAGCTTAAGCATTGCAGTCTAAACTAACACCAGCCCGACAACGGTTGAAGGAAATGCTAGCAAGTTTAGCATTCATATTGATTTAAATTATTTAATGGAAAATAAAAAGAGTTCCTTATTACAAACAATAACAACAAGCATACACAAATGCCCAATAGAAACTTAATTTTCAATTTCACAATAAATTGCCATTTTTAAACATTAGTTTTTTCCAATAATTAAAAATAATGTTTCCTAATTTTAAGTACTCGTATAGACATAAATTTCAAGATCCGGGAATAATCATGAATAAATTCCTTTGAAATTTCATTTAGTTTTATTTATGCAAACAGAAAATTGCAAAAAAGCTTTTCACAATGAATTTCATATAGCAATGAGATCTAAGAAGCATAATAATGAATAAAGTTTTACTTAATTGCAGTTATTTTACTACAAATATTTAGGTATAAATTCTGTTTTATATATAGTAATGTATTTTCTCAATTTTTCTTCAATTGTCAATTGTTTTATTTCTAATGGTATACATATGTTAAATTACTCAATATTCAATTTATATGAAATTGAAATTTCATAGAATGAATGGTTGAATCATGCGTGATAAGTCAACATAAATGGAATTCAGCATACAATTATACTTACACATTACATTTTTAAAATATATTCAACTATTTCAATAGGAAAAGATGTTGGTTTTCAGATCTAATTATGGATTTACAAATATTATTTAAAGGTAATTTTAAAAAAATTAATTGATTATTATTTGAAATGTTATTTTAGTGTTTTAATGGTTTGAATTCTGACTAATTGTTACTCATATAATAAATTCTTATCAATTCTATCTCAAAAATGCAAATTGATTTTTGAAATTGTTACTGTAAATTATTAAGTAAGTATAGAATTAACAATGATATTGCATCATACAGTGATGCAATGAGAACGAGCCTAATTGTAGCTTTTCACAAGCATGCAAATCTACTGCTTTTTAATTTCAAATTCGCCAAAGAAAAGTTCAAATTCCCCAAATGAAAAATCAATTCTACCAATTGAAAAATAAAATTTGCCTAGTGAAGATTCAAATCGTCAAATAAAAATTCGCACACGCCAAATGAAAGTTCAAGTCACTAAATCAAAAATAAATTCCTCCAAATGAAAAATCAAAGTCCTCTTATAAAAATCAATTTATTCAAGTGAAATTTCAAATTCTCTAAGTGAAACTTCCAATGCCCTAATTGAAAAACCAAATTCAGCTATAATCAAAATTAAATTTCTTCAAATCAAAAATCGAATTTTCTTAATAAAAATCGATTTATTCAAATGAAAATTCAAATTATCTAAATGAAAAATACATTTCTCCAAATGAAAAATCAAATTCGCCAAATGAACATTTAAATATTATTCAATCAAAATGTTGGTTATAGATGTTATTTTTGTTTTTTAATTGTATCTCTTTCTATGTATTATGGCGACTCTTTTCGTTGAAGTGAATTATTGATCAAATCTGCTTAAAAAAATTCTATTCAAACTTTTAGAATGTCAAATCTATTTATTTATGAAAAATTAACAGGACGTCTGCTATGAATGCTGCCAAATTAATTTAAACTATTCATGCAACAACAAAAATCATTGCTTCCATTTTTTTACGAAATTTCATCTAAAATAGGAGACAAATTGTTGGAGCTAAACATAATAATTTGAAATCAGCTCTAATTATGACAAACCATCAGCAATATTCCCACACCGCAACTGTAATACAAAATAGATCCTTTAACTTAGTTCATGTTTAAAGCTTGGTGGGGCAATAACTTATCAAATTTAGTTTTCGTTCAAATTTTTGAGATTTTTTTTGTTTTTAATTATTTATTATTCAAGAAACCATATATATATA
>CABFPE010000632.1:293280-317200 GCA_900660155.1 Hofstenia miamia | reverse complement strand
TCCATCTCTGACACGCATACTCACCAGAAATATTGAAGCCATTTTCAACAATCAATACAGTGCAAAAAGTAGATTTTAGATATGGCATAATTGTTTAGAATAGATTTTAGAAGAAAAAATTGTTACATATAGCGCAAACAAATATTTGATGAATATTCTGTAATGCATTTGCGCACCCTAGAGGATGGTCAGTTGATTCATTTGCTAAGGTTGGTACTGCATAAGTATTTCAAATGCCGGATAACTTGATGCTAATCTCTGCTGCTAGTAATGTGAATATTCTTTTTTTATAAAAATTTAGGTCCTCACCTAAATAAGATAAAGACACTTGATTGGAAGAACTCAAAATATTTTCTACCACCTTTTCAACAAAATTTTGCATTCAAAGAGTGTCAATAGGAAATTTCTTAAATTGTATGATAAGAGACAGTAAGAGTCTATATCACGCATTGCACATCTTGACAGTTTAAAAATATAAATTACTATAGATATTAAGAAGGCCTCAGTATCACTGCTAAAATAGTACACATTTTTTGAAATACTTACTTTTATTAAATTAAAAATTCAATGAAATACGGATACACTGTCTATGAGTCACAGTAATGAATAAAATAGCAGTTAAAACACAGAACAATAATGTTATTAAATTTACCAATTTTTATGGAAATCATATTGGAAATTTGTCTGTAAAAGTTTAACCACAACTTTAAAATTAGCTTTTGAGTGGAAGAAAACTTAATCTAAGTTGGCCTAAGTGAAACACTGTTCAAAATAAATGTCTTTTGGTTTCAGATAATTTTATGAAATACGAAATTATAGCCAGGTTCTTTCAATTCAAAACTTGGTATTAACCCCTCCTTTTCAAAGTCCTGGCTACATAACTTGTGTCAATGCCTTAATTACATATAAATACTCAAACCATAAATTTTCCTCCGCCGTGTTTTCTAGGGTATATTTGGGATGAAAGCCCCAAAACATCCCTGCAGTCCTTNTCAATGCCTTAATTACATATAAATACTCAAACCATAAATTTTCCTCCCCCGTGTTTTCTAGGGTATATTTGGGATGAAAGCCCCAAAACATCCCTGCAGTCCTTCAGACAATTACACTTCAACGAGGGAAAAGCTTTAATATTGAATCATCACTAAATCTGTCTTTAGTCCAATGATGAATATTGTTGTTTCAAGAAACTTTTCGACAAAATTTTTGACGTCGAATTAAGTAAGTATGTAAGTAAGTAAATAAGTAGTGTTTATTCTAAAAATCAAATAACATTTACAATAATTATATAAAGATTTGTCCTGTCTTCTCTTTGTCTTCTTTCTTTGAGACACATATTTACCGGAATACTTATGTCTTTTAGGATAAAGATTTACAGCAAGATGAATTCTTCTATACTTAATTTTTATTGCTACTTCACGCGTACCAAATATTATATATTGTCCCTTATTAGCTACACGTTGTAATTGTCAATTTACTTTTTTTGGGGGAGAATTGGAAACATATCCGAAGCATAATCAATTACTGAGAGAGCTGTAGAATTCATATTAACTTCCAACGTTCTTTGACAGGCGACAAATTTGTCAAGAATTCTCAAACAATGCAACCTCTGAGATGCTTGCTTACACACCTCTGAAATTTGCTTATCCCATTTAAGATTACTTGATGTAATAACACCCAATATTTTAATTACATTACCTATTTCAAAGTTCACCAAAAGCGGCAACTTAGTTCTTCCTATTAGCATTTGTTTACATTTCCTGTGATTTAGATTAAGTCCATGTTGTTCAGCAAATCGAGTAACATCAAATTCAGATAAAATTGATTTTCCTTTGTTTATCAGTATGATAGCTTGAAGATCATCGGCATACTAAACAAACATATTTTGACTGAAACTAGATAATAGACTTGAAATATAAAACACAAACAAGCAAAGAACCTAATATTGATCCCTGTGGAACTCCATTATATATTGGTAAAGTATTACTTTTAGTAATTCCCAATATTGCATTAAAGGTCCTATAACTTAAGTAGTCTTTCATCATGAGAACAAAACCCTTTGGAAAACCTGAGTCATTTAATTTTCAAAGTAGAATACTGTGATTTACATTATAGAATGCTTTAGGAAAATCATACGATCCAAAAACAACACCTTCAATATCAGAGGTATAAAGTAGATGCGTTATTCAGTCCATGATTCTGATCAATGTAGTAGACGAATGCGTTCTGTATGCATATTGGCTGATATCCAATTTTGAGTAGAAAAAATGTTTTAAATCATTGAATACAATTTTTTCGATAATTTTCTCAGGAATTGAAAGAAGAGAAATTGGTCGCAATTCTTCTATATTTACTATTTACAGGGGATGATTTGGGAATCGGAATTACATCAGAGTTTTTCCAAAACTTAGGGAAATATCTCTCTTTTATACAAGTGTTCACAAGGTGAGTAATAGGTTCACATAAAATATGAGCTCCAGTTTTATAGAGACGGGTGGGCACTCCATCACTTCCGCAACTCTTATGAGGATTTAATATTGAGAGATATTTAAAAATTTGAAATTCAGTAGCAATGGGCATCTATTCATCATCTACTGGGTTGATAGCATTAATATTATAATAATAGTAGTCTTGATTTTTGGCATAGATTGATTTTAACTGTTCAGATATATACAAGGCACAATCCTTGACATTAGCATAATCCTGAATAATAGTTGCGAGACTATTTGTTTTTCTCTTTCCCGTGATGTCATTAACAACATTCCAGATATTGCTCCTGTTTTTGGTGGATTGGAACCAACATTGTTAGCCTTAATTACTTCATTATCTAATTTCATGGAGTAATGATTATATTTGCTACAATTATTTAAAAAGTGTGTTTCTTTTAGCAATTGTAATTTTTTTATAAGAGGTGTCATCCACTTTAGATCTTCACTCTTTGAAAATGTGATAAAAATAGCTTTGCAGCAGGAATTCTAGCAAACATTCCTTGCTGTAAGAACAGTAACTTTGTTCCTATTGCTATGAATGGCTTTTAATTAACTGATTATCATTAAGCAACGGATTTGTCCTAGCAAGTCGAATAAGAATTCTTTGGGATGATGATGTTGTTTTTGGGGAGGGGGGGGGCTTTTTCTCAGCAATTTAATGGAGTAAGTTTACCACAATCCTCATAAGTTTTAATGATTCGGGCTACTGTTGATTTTGGAGTCTTTAGCATTTCGAAATATAGCGGACGACGATGCTGCTTCTCTGTGATGTTTGATTAAAATTTCTTTTGAGTTTGGGGTAGTTTTCGGCATTATGTATAGAGCAAAACGACTTTAATAGTGTAGAACTTTAAAAGTTACAATTGAAACTTATATTTACCTGTAAATAATAATAATTTGTCGGGAATGAATAATTTCAATTAGTGCCTCAACTTCTCTTGCCGCGTTTATAATAATGCTTAAAATTCAAAATGTTAAATACAGGATGATATACTTATGTACCGCAAAAAAGAATTTCCAAATTTTTTATTTATATGTAAAATAGTAATATTCAGCAAAACTTTGGTGTTCCATTTATTTCTTTTATGTATTAATGTAACTTTGCATTACCAGTTGAAGCTGCCCCAACTTCAATTTCCGATACTGTACTAAATGCAGAGGGGTTGGCGCTAAACTGAAAAGATTATGAAATGCGAAATATATTGCACCTTTCTCGAATGGAATGCAAAATCATTGAATTAGCATTGTTGATTGACTAAATCAAGACAACAATAAAATTATCCAATCATATTCACTTTATATTGTTTGTGCGCTTTTATGATTCCCTACAAAGCAAAAGAAAAATATGAAGGGCCGGCTTTTACCTAAAAATCTGCCAAATACCGACTTTGTAATATACGTTTTATTTTGATATATTAAAATTCTACTATGGAAATTTGACGCAAAAATTCACACGAGACAACTATTTGATTGCATTCTCTAATTTACATCAGTAAGAACGCATTTTTTCCACTAGTACAATACTGAAAAAACTATTTTCGTATTTTAACATTCAGTTAGTTAAAAATGCTTTAGAATAAGATTCACCCAAGTAGCCTAACAAGCATCAAATCGAAGCACTTTGAGTGATTAGATGTGTTCGTGTCACAGTTAGATTATACAATTCTGATCATAAGGTGAATTAGCATTTATATTATTAAAGCTAATATAGAACTATTTACAAGCACTGCTTATTCATGAACAAATACGGTAGGCTTTTTTATAAAGAAGTTTCTTGCGAAGTTTATTTCCACTAAAAATATTCAACTTGATTTTTCTACATAACCATCTTTAATAATATTAAAGATGGCCATCATTTTTCAAATTATTGCCGAAATTTTAAAGAAAAGTTAGATATCAACACATGTTATTGCATCATACAGTGATTCCATGTGAACGTGACTAATTGTAGCTTTCATCAAGCATGTAGCTCCCCTGCTTTCAAATTTCGAATTCGCCAAACGAAAGTTAAAATTCGCCAAATGAAAAAGGAAATTTCCATAATGAAAATTCAAATTCTCCAAATGAAATTTTAAATTCAATAAGTGACAAATTTAAATATTACTCAATCAAAATGTTTGATATGAAAGTTATATTTGTTTTTCGATTGTATCTCTTTTGTATGTATTATGGACATTTGTTATCCTTGAAATTTATCATTGATCAAATCTGTTTAAAAAAATTTATTAAATATTTAGAATTTCAAATCTATTTATTTTGAAGAAATTAACAGTACTTTTGTTAACAAATCGGCTATATTAATTTAAAGGTAATAACACACTATGCAGGCAACAACAAAAATCATCGCTTCCATTTTTCACGAAATGACATGTAATAAATGAGATAAAATGCTTTAGTTAAGCAAAATAATTTGAAATCGGTGCTAATTGCTAATTATTACAAACAATCAGCAATAATTCCACACTGCAACGTTAATCACAAATTAGATCCTTTAACTTAGTTAATGTTTATGACTTGGTGACAAAAGAACTTATCAAATTTAGTTCTTCATTTAAATTTTTTAGTATGTTTTATATAAAACTTCAATTTAAGTTCAATTTATTATATTTATCATAATTACTATATGATTCTAAGTAGGCATTTGTTGCTGTAATAATTTCAGTGTAGAGTAATGCTGAGCATCTAAATAAACAACAAAGCATTTTTTATCCAATAAATATTAGATGTATAATGCTATTTCTAATAGTCTACTGATGCCATCTAGTGGTCACCAAACAAACTGTAAAACTATTATTAAAGCACATTAAGCATTTCTTAAAATTTTAGCCGATTTATTAATTATTTTATGAACACTTTTTTATAAAAATATATTCAAAATTTCTCTTACCACAGTTCAATTTACATATTACATTGTAGAGGCTGTGGCAAAATATATTCCAATAAAAACACCAGCCAGTCACACTTTCATACTGTGCAGGAGTACTTAATTAGTCCCACATATGATTTCCGAATAGTTTGAGCCTTCTGAAGAACAATAGAAATTTATGTACACATAAAATAAAAATTTCTCAATGAGTGAACTCTTTTTCAATTATTGAGGAAAAACGGGATCTTAGAAATTATACATAGTTACATTAAGAATTGTCGTAAACTATGAGGTAGGCCTAGAAGAATCGTAATTTCTCTCAAATGAATAATTAAAAATATGTTAGTGCAAAATATTTACTGTTAAAATCTCTGATTCATGCAGTATATATATTTGCAATTATTTGAAAAATAATATATTGTACTATGATAATTAGGATTTCTTCTGAAAATCGATTGAAGAATAAGGCAATCCAACAGCGTGATGCAAATTCTTATTTAAAATTATATAAGCTATAACCCGCCAATGATTAGATGTGTTATTCATGGCTAGATATTTCTATGATAGAGAAGCAATTTTCCTACCTCTCATGACACACATGTTATTGAAATGTAACACCTGCATTGGTTTTCATAGCAAGATATTTCCAAGATATAGAAATTTTTTTATATAGATTCGATTTATAACTATGCATTTCTATAGAGAATTCACAAAAATAATTGTTTGTTATATTTTGCATGCTAAAGTTTTTTTGTCACAATTAACCAATATATTTGAATAGCTAGCTGGAAGTTAATGAAAACACCTCCAAATTTGGAAATGCTGGTGTCATTTTCAATAACGTATGTTTCATGGATGTGTAACAAAATTAAATGGTTACTTTCATTTTTTACAATTATCATGTAACGTATTAGAAATAATAATGATTCAAGAGAAATTCTCAAATGACTCCCAAGTGAAACAAAACTTTGAGATTCTGACCAATTAATAATATCGCAAATTTACTGAAAATTACCCTGTAACAATTTTTTCAATTCCTTTTTTGTAGCGTACATTCTGAGTTTTCAAAGTTCATCAATGTAGAAATTGACAATTCATTGGACAAACTTTAAATTTTAATTAAATTTACAAGTAGTCATATTGTTCTGCTTAGTCTGATCATGTAAATAGATCAGTTTTACTACGCGGCCATTACACACGTTTTTGGAATTTTACACCTGCATTTGTTTTTCGTAGCTAGATATTTCTAAGATATTGAATTTTTTTGCATACAGATAAATAATTGTTTGTTATATTTTGCATTCTATGAAGCATGCTTGTAGTTAAGAAAACACCTGCATTTCTTTAAATGCAAACTTGCTATATATATTCAATAGCGTGTGTGTCATGGACGTGTAGCAAAATTAAATCACTGTTTTCATCCTTTTCAATTCCCATGTAAGATATTAGAAAAATTAATGATAATGATTCAAGACAAATGAGGAATTGAATTCCAATTGTGACAAAACATTGAGATTCCCCCCAATTAACAAAATCCCAACATTATTGAAAACT
The DNA here is from genome assembly GCA_900660155.1 of Hofstenia miamia. Taxonomy (NCBI): domain Eukaryota; kingdom Metazoa; phylum Xenacoelomorpha; order Acoela; family Hofsteniidae; genus Hofstenia; species Hofstenia miamia. The sequence goes on along the minus strand of CABFPE010000632.1, from coordinate 310,291 downwards.
ACCAAGTAACAATTTTTTTAATCTCATTTTTTGTTAACGTTCGAAGTTCATCAATGGATAAGGTGACAATTCCTTGGAAAATCTCTAAATTTTAGTGCAATTTACAAGTAGGTCATATTATTTATTCTGATCATGAAAGCACCTCAATTCCTTGGTGATTACAGATTTTGCTATTCAAAATCGTAGATTAGACTTGTTGGGAATGCAAAAACAGTTTTGATCTATTATTTTCAACACTTCGAGAAAAAACAATTTTGAACTTTTACAAGACATAAGCTAATTAAATATTTAATTTTGTGTCATTACTATTTATTTATTCCAAATAACAGTCATGACCACCACATCTAGGTGGAATACAAAACTATAAAGTGAATTGCATAAAAAAGCATAACATCTATATATTTCGCACAATGAGAAATTAAATTTTTCAATAGGGATAGTTTTCAATCGGTAACAATATAATGTAAAAAAAATATGATAAAGCATATTATATAAAATTGGCTCCTGTCCAGGTTGAAATTGAAAAGTTGGTTCCAGTCACGTACTGGTCGCATCCAGGGTTTCGTTTCGGCACTTCTTATATCGTCATGTTTTAGTGTTTGATTGTTCAGAACTTCATATCTAGAAGGAAAACCTTCATTCTAAATTAACGAATTTAAGTGATATTTATATATTTTGTTTTTTCATTCAGATATTGCATCGAGTAAGAATAAGTTAAAAAAATAATAGTGCTTCAGGTTAAACTAGTTATAAATATTTGTTGTAAACAATTTGTAACAGAAATGCTTTGTGAGCGTTACTGAACGAGTCGTAAAAGTAATTATACATACTGCAACCACAGAGCCTCCTGAAGTAGTACATTTTTTTTCCAAAAATCTTAAGTGATCTGTCAGTTCCCAGTTGGAACGTTTGCCAGAGAGCTTTTCAAAAAATAATTCTTTCAGAAAAGTTTCTTCAAGTTGTTGTATTTGCAATGCAACCTCATATTCTAAAACTATGATGTTTGGCCGAGTAGATAATAGAATACTAGTATAACCTGTAATACACGAGCTAGTGTTAGGGACTTAATATTTATGGCAATCCTGACGCATTAATTTATTTTTAGAGTAAATATTTAACCCAAAAATATATGCATGGGAGATACCACTAATCGCAATATAAGACATTCTGAATTTCTATTCGCATATTTTTTTTCTATAATGATTAGCTATAAATTTTATATATGTATATATATAATTTAATTTTTTTCAATAAATCAGATAGGGTTGTCAGGCATATTTAATATAAAAAATACCAATCAAAAATAGATACTTCCAAAATTTGTCGCATAGCTATTTTGCAGTATTAATTAATTGCAAAATATTAACAACATATTTTGGAATTTAATCAAAATTTTCTTAATATTATTTCGAATGTTCTTTTTTGATGTCGTTTTAGTAAAATATTGTGATTAGCTCAGAGTTTAGAAAACATGGAACGCTTATTTCCTTACAAGTAATTTGGCACACAGATAAACTTTTCCCCAATTATATTCTAGAATTATATATGTAAGAACATGGGAAATACCACTAATTGCTATGTAAAATATTCTGAATTTCTATGCGCATATTATATATTATCTATAAATTTATATATATATATATATAAATTTTAATTTAATTTTTTCAATTAATCGGATGGATAGATTTCTCATGCATATTATATATTAATGGTTATAGCGTTATTGAGCATAAAATAGTGAAACATCGTACCTGACATATGAATGTAAAATTCAGTAAGCATCTTCTCAGCAATCAATTTGTAATCCTTCTGATGTTTTCTTAGCAGAAAAATTAAACTCTTATTACAATCTATATAATTTGACATTTTCCAGTAATTGATGTTGACAAGAATTCAAGTGATAAATTGCTGTAAGGGGGGGATTAATTTTAGCCAGACAGGTTGATATTATGCATCAATGAAATTTGTACAATCTGTGAGAATGTACAACTTAGCCAACGAATGCACATCAAGTGATTTGCTACTCAAATCAAAGTGCTTTGTAAATAAACGTCTCATAGCGTCCCCTGCCAGTTTCTAATTTCTACTCATCCTTTAAATATAGAGTACTTTTGCAAAAATCTGCTCCAGCTGTCATTTTGAACAGCAGAAAATCCTAACATAATATTTGAAAACATGGAACGCCAGGCCAATCTTAGGGTTAGAGTAGAATATATATATCACATTGTCAACAAGCGTTCAACAGTGTCAACACGGTGCTTGAATTAGAGACTAAGTTATATGATAAGCCACAGTAAGAGACTATTGAGTCTCATGCATTGCGCATCTTGTCAGTATTTCTTTAAGAATAATCCCAGTTGAAAAAGATAAAGTACTATAGATATTACTATTATAATGTAGAATCACGGGGGTGATTCTTGCGAACAAGAAGAGAATACAGTTCAAACTATTTCGTATTTACAAACACTTTGTTCTTTATATACACTGCTATTTACAATATGTACAAATATTACAACAACCAGTCACCAACAAGAAAATAATAACAACTACCAGTCGATGCTACAATAATAGTACACATTTTTTGAAATATTTACTTCTATTAAATAAAAATTCAATGAAATACGGATACACTATGTCTATGGGTCAAAGTAATGAATAAAATAGCCGGTAAAATACAGAACAATCATATTATTGAATTTACAATTTTTTATGGAAAGTTATTGAAAATTTGTCCATTAACGTTTCACCACACCTTTAAAATTAGCTTTTTCAGTGGAAAAAAAACTTAATAAAATTTTAATGATTTTTTGGGAGCCATAAGGTAATGCTAACACTCAGTGGGCGCGCCGATGTGCAAAGTCCCACACCTACAGAAGTAAAACCAGACTACAGAAGGTGCCAACATATGTTGTACAATGTACATATGTATATGTTACTTGCATCAGGTAGAGTGCGTTTCATAGGGCAGTATACAGAGAGGAAACTCTCTGTCTGTGGCCTATGAGATAGGCCAAGGACAGCGTTTGCTGTGTCTTCCTGTGAGGCAGCTTTACTGTATCACAGATAGTTAAGATCCAACATTTTGCCATTTATTAAGGAGTTGAAACCTCATTAGCTAGAATGCTTTGCATTTTAGTAAATACTCTTGGTTTCACCAGAGTTGGAAAACAGTGCTATTATTATTATTATTATTATAACGCTAAATACCAATATTTTTTCATCTTCTGGTATTCAGACCATTTGAGTATGCTTAGCGCCTTTTTGCAAGCATACATTTAAGGATTATTAAACAAAAATACAAACATATTATCTATATTTGCTACATCTTATTTAAAGGGAAACATTACTTGGATGTACAGGAAAGTATTATTTTCTTTAAAGCATTACATAAAGTCTTATAGTAAAAGAAATTAACAACAATTTAAATGAAATTCGTGTAAAAACTTGTCAAAATTTTTAGTGAAACTCCAGTTGTTTTGCAGAACGAGCAAAAATACATACACAAATAAAAATACGCACACATTTCGTTTTTTATACGAAGATAAAAATCGTCATTGCTGCGATATACCTCGGAAAAGTTTCATTGATTGCGGTGATTTGCGGTAAAATGGCAGCTCTGTTTTACTATGCCCAGTTAATATTAAAATATCTGGAGATAAAAAATTTTGATAAATCATCATTGGTTATATTTATGCCAACAATCGCTATTTATCTCACCTAACGTTACAATACTATCCATGGCAACATTTTTATATGTTTTCCTTATATGTCTAAGCAAGAGATCAACATTTTAATTTAAAAAAGATTTTTGAGATTTTATTAATTTATGAGAACAAAGCGTTTAACAATTTTAAGAAGAAAGCAACAAAAAGTAAAAAAAAATCGAAGCAATTTAAGGGTAACCTATATGCACAAATTTGAAGCAATAGAAAGTTTTTGTTTTCACAGGTAACATTTGTGAAAAATCACACTCAATACTATTTGGTATTGGTACCCACATACAAACTCTTACAGGAGGGGCACATATCTGCTTCAGGAAGGGTTCAACACTAAACCCCCGGCCTACGGCCCTATATGACACGTTTATTGTATTAAGGCTTAACAATGCAATTTGAATTTCAATAGAATTAAATTAGCATTGCTTACAGACTTAAGAGGATGCTCACATTTCAACACATTTTGTAAATTATCCAATCAACAGAAGAAACTATCATTGGCGCAAAAGGAAAATAATTTGGGCCGGGCGGTGCTTGGGCCTAAGGTGGATAGGGGTTGGGTCGGGCTTGGGCCTAAAATATCGGCCCAATTACAACTCTGGGCTTAACCCACTGAGTTAGTCTGTTAACTTCTTCAGAAACCCCACTAATAAATTTTTTAAATATTTAGTTATTACAAAATATAGTTACTAATCAGTTGCGTGTTTTTCCTTGGGATAGACTAATTCTACCCAAAACAACATATCATTGTTCTTACAACGATAAACAAACTGTTAATGCTAAATTGCATAGTGGTAAATCAATCGAAATTTTGAATCGATTCAAATTTGTAAATGGAAAATAAATTGAAATCAGTCATACTGTTACAAGTTACAAAAGCGTCGGTGAAGTAGTATATAATATAACATCAACTGCTTAACGTTAGGGTATCCCGCGGTGACTCTACCAAGCTTAATATACAACTTAGAATTTTTAAAAATTTCTTAAAGTTTAAATAGTACTCTTCAGTTTCTTGCCACATGCTGCCACAGAACCTCCAGAGCATTGCGAAAAATCCAAATCAAATTTATTAATCGATTCATTTCCAAAAAATTCATCGAAATTAAAATATTCAAAACCACCTCATCTTTGTAAATGCGTTGAAACAATAGGCCGCAGAACTATTAAGTTACTCTATCTCTATTCTATTTTTAAATTTAATTATAATTTCACGTTACGGCTAGGGGGGGGGATTGGAGTACCACAATTGCGCTTACGGATTTCATGAATGACGGACGGGTAAATTGAGAACATTTCATAAAATTATTTTTTACAGACTGAAAGTCTATTTCACACTCCTTAAATAATAATCACATCCGTTATTTTGTTGAACGCATTAAAAGCTTTAGAATAAAATCATCATTACGGTGGTTAAAAATCAATAGTCAACTTTTAGATTACATTGGGAAAATGATTGTCAGCATAACGCTGAAAAACTTGCTGCTAAAAAATCAGCGTTTTCCTGAGGCTAATATTGGCAAATACATGCACTTACATTATTATCTAACATCTGAATAAACGTTTTTAAAGCTGATTTTTGATTTTTTTTGGTCAACAAAAAGTCAACTTTTGGGATCATTAGAGCAACTTTGCAATTTTTTAGGACAACACAAAACTCGATGACAATATGCTTTCATCAGTTGAATCCCTCTGACCAGGAATATGTCTTAGCTCTGAATTTATTTCGTTTGAAATCTGTTTTATGAGTTTGGAAAGAATCAAAATTTGCTAATTGCTTTGAAGGTTTCGAAGGTCAAGTTTTCTAAATATATAAAGGGTTGAGTATAATTTGTTTTGAATGAAAATAACTGATAAAATTTTTTTATGGGAACCATTGCAAAAGGCTACGCAAAACACGATGGGTCATGGCCCCTCCATCTATGTATGCAAATGTATCTCTTCTTTGTATTTCTTGTAGAACTAAAAGACAGTACAATCTATTTCCTACTGTTCTGACAAACCAATAGTGCCAGGTATCTCAGAAATCGAGACTGAACATGTGTCAGAGGAAATAATATAATTAGACACCGTTTCAGATTTTTCACATAAGACCTGAAGCCTTCATAAAACCTAGAAAAATGTAGTAATTTAGATGATTTAGCTCCTAAACTAGCAAAAATTGTTCACTTCCATTAGTGGTTAATTGTTATATGAATTTTACATTATAAATAATTTCAACTCAGCAGAAATCCTCAAATATCACTTATATAACTTGCAATTCCTTTCGCAATAAATCTTTACTTGAAAATTTAAACGATACTTCGATTATTTTTATCACTAGGTTTTGTCTTCTATACAACAAAATAATTCGATTATATTAAAGTGTCATGTTGGGAACAGGAATGGTCATACAACGGAAATGGTTAAAATAGTAAATTTTTATAAATTTTTGTTGTATTTTTGTGATATTGCTTGTTCAAAAATTGTGACAAGAATTTCCAAAAATGTATTCACAGAAAACTATTGCAAATAAAATTCCCCTTGAATCCTAGTTAAGGTCATGACCCGCAACATAACATGAGGACACACCCATACAGGAGTATGTTTACATTCATTCATTCATTCATAATTTATTTTGTACATTGAAACCAAAGGTTAAAATGTGTACAAAGCTGTGTCATAAAGGAGTTTACAACAGATCATTCTTTGTAAGCTATAGGAGCGTCCCTTAGACACTGATGGTGGACGAATTGTGATTTAGTTCGTCGGAGCCTGGTCATCTCCATTCTTTCCAGTCTCGGATTTCTTAAATCTTGTTGATTCGGCACTAGATAATGGAGGCGGTGAGTTGGATCTTTCATTTTTTGCCACAACTTATCACATAGATCTTGACGGCGTTCGCTGAGTGGCTTGAGATTAACTCGGTTAAGGGCTGTTTCATACGTATCGCCTGGACATATAATCTTGAGGGCACGTTTTTGGACCTTTTCAATATCTTTGTGATTCTGTGAACTAAGTTGTGAGTGCCATACTTGACATGCGTATTCGAGAATCGACCTGATCAGTGAGCAGTAGACCTTGGTGCACTCTTTAATACTACAGCCACTTCTACGCAAGGTTCGCAGACAAAACAGTCGTTTGGAGGCTCTTTTGACGATGTTATCGGTATTAGCATCCCATTTCAAGTTATCTTGAATAATAACTCCAAGCAAAGACACTTCTGATTTCCTCGAAAAAGTAACCTGTCCAACTGTTATCTCAGGGGTGGATTCCAATTGCTCAAAAATGACACCGTTAGCTCTTTGCACTTTTTTGGATGCATGACCATGTCATTAGTTGTTCTCTAATTTAAGGCTTCCTGTGCCACTGCTTAACTGTCATCATTTAAATCAATTACGATTTGCCAAAAACTAGGCGATTGTCAAATTTACTCAAAAGGTCATTGATGAACAACGCGAACAACCACGGTCCCAATTTGGTGCCTTGTGGCACGCCAGCCTTAATTGTCTTCCAGCCGGAATATACATTATTTGGTAATTTCACTCGCTGGCAATGACCGCAGAGAAATGAATAAATCCACATACACGTTGCATCTCTTACACCTATTTCTTTCAATCGATTTATCAGAATAGGGTGGTTGACCAGATCGAAGGCTTTCTGGTAGTCCAGTAAGAATATTCTCATAAACGTTGAAGGTTTATCGAGCGACACGAACCACTTATGTAGTGTTTCTATGAGGGCTAATGTAGTTGAGCTTGCAGGTATAACCCCAAATTGTTTTTTATCTAAATTTGCCAAAATTTTAGGTTTCACTTCCTTCAGTATAACATCCTCGATAAGTTTTGAGGACCGTAGGTATCTAGTTACTTACTTAGCACTGTCTGAATCCGAAAAGGGGTGATATAACACACCAATAACATATCCGCTTAACCTTCTAGGTGATCTTGTTGGTGTGAGCTTAATCCAGGCAGCCTCAATTCCCATTTCTTCAAAGAGGTGAAGTTCTTCATAAGGAATGCCATTTTTCACCTGAATTAAGACACCACCACGGAGTTTATCAGTCGGCTTACAAATCTGATCTTTATGGATAAGATTGAAATCATTGAGAGTTATTGCTGAATCAGGTATCTTATAAAACAAATGTGTTTCCACTAAAAGGATAACATCTGATTCACATTGTGTTATGACGCATTCGAATTAATCCATCTTGAATTTTAATGATTGAACATTACTAAGGAAAATATTCGGGATGAAGCTGGCCACGTTCCTTTTTTCTTGGTTCTTGTGTGGTAGTCAATCATCTAAACTAATTTGTTTGTTATCCAGGAACAACTTTAAACTCTTTATTCGTAAACGCTTACGTTCGACCCCATCATTGATAAGTTCATATAGTTTCTTCAAGATCCTTTTTTCGATTTGCCAGTCAGTGGAACTCAAATACGGCACTATGTATACACGACCATTGAGATGACTTTTGAGTTTGTGTGCTAAAGCCAGGATCTGTCTCTGCGTCCATTCGTTACCAACGTCGACCATTNAAATAGTTTGTCTAGGGTTTTTTGTCCATGGGTTTTAAATTTGACAAGCTGCTTTAATTGGAATTCGCGACCAAGAAAACTAGTGTCTAAATCATTGAAGTCTCCGCCAATGACCAAACCGAAAGCTGGGAATGACGACAAGATAAAATCCAAACAGGACCGTAGGTATCTAGTTACTTTCTTAGCACTGTCTGAATCCCAAAAGGGTGATATAACACACCAATAACATATCCGCTTAACCTTCTAGGTGATCTTGTTGGTGTGAGCTTAATCCAGGCAGCCTCAATTCCCATTTCTTCAAAGAGGTGAAGTTCTTCATAAGGAATGCCATTTTTCACCTGAATTAAGACACCACCACGGAGTTTATCAGTCGGCTTACAAATCTGATCTTTATGGATAAGATTGAAATCATTGAGAGTTATTGCTGAATCAGGTATCTTATAAAACAAATGTGTTTCCACTAAAAGGATAACATCTGATTCACATTGTGTTATGACGCATTCGAATTAATCCATCTTGAATTTTAATGATTGAACATTACTAAGGAAAATATTCGGGATGAAGCTGGCCACGTTCCTTTTTTCTTGGTTCTTGTGTGGTAGTCAATCATCTAAACTAATTTGTTTGTTATCCAGGAACAACTTTAAACTCTTTATTCGTAAACGCTTACGTTCGACCCCATCATTGATAAGTTCATATAGTTTCTTCAAGATCCTTTTTTCGATTTGCCAGTCAGTGGAACTCAAATACGGCACTATGTATACACGACCATTGAGATGACTTTTGAGTTTGTGTGCTAAAGCCAGGATCTGTCTCTGCGTCCATTCGTTACCAACGTCGACCATTATCAATCTCTTTCTATCCTTTACAAATGTGCCCATCCTATATAAATTGTTGATAGACAAGTCTTTCATTCCCAAAAACGAGAAAATATCGGATAACTTATGTTTATCGTGTTCTTGTCATTCGAACATTTTCATTCCCAATTCGTTTTCCGATAAAACGGAGATACATATTCTTCATCGATGGGAAGAATCAGTGTCAGAGCAACTTACCGGTGCTGACGCAGAAGGTGTATGGGTTTGGCGAACATTACCGTTAGATTCGATGCTAGTGACTATCTCTTTGCATTTTCTTTGAGATCAGCGTAGTACCGGCCAATTTCAGCCGCATGTTCAGAGATTTCCTTCTTCAACCCATCGTACGTAGATAGGGCGAATTTGCTAATATCGACTCGTAAGCTTTCTCGAGCAGCTTTTTGAAAGGCAGCCTTCTTGTCGTTGGTTATACATGCACTGCAAAATGTAATAAAATTTCCCTTGTACTTTTCAATAGCTTCACAGCTTCCTTGATCGAATCTACTGCATTTCTTCGTTAGATGGAAATTCGAGTATCAGAATTCACATGTATAAATCTTTTCATCATCGTGTATAGGTTTAACACATTGAACACATTGTCTTTCAACGTTACCAGCAATTTGTGTAAACATCACGAGAGCTTAATTAAACACGACTGCTCTCTCCAGAACTCATAACTTTTTTACCTTCATGAATAAAGCTGTAAAGAAGTACTAGTTGTGATTTTTAAGTTATTTGTATTTCTTTTATGAGTCGGCTATTATTCCCACTCAGCTTAATAAATTGATTTTTATTATTCTTAAGTTTTAGCATTTTGTGTAAAATACTGTCCTTTACATTTCTAAATTCTGTCATTTATTTTCAAAGTCATATTCACTCAAAAGTTTTATAGAAGTATTTTCAATAATTTTTATATGCAAAATATGGGCTTAATTTAATCGTTTGTTCTATTTACATTTCTATGTGATTGCCTTTTCAAGATAATGAAAATACTTGAATTAAACATCTAAGATTAGGATTAGTGGCATAAGAAGTCTAATAATTTGGAGCATTTAACTATTTTTGTTTTGAAAGGATTTTTGTTATATTTATTCATCTGCAACTAAATACAGATAGGCCATTTCTTTTCACGTAGGAGAATCAGTACAGTAATAAAAAGTGTTTTTGAATAGTGAAATCATATTAATAAAATTTGTGTTTTAGATAATATTTATAAATGGTAACGCTATGATATTTTGTAATTAATTTAATAATCGAAATTATATTATTTCTATATATGACAAATATTAAAAAATTTTGTTTACGCGTATTTCCTACATTGTTGCCAATGTATATATAGCAGCAGAACTTCTGTGTTATTAATACTATTCAATGTGAATTCAATTCATCGAATTTAAACAGACATTAGTAAATATGACTTATAAGGGTAACAGTTTGAAACCAATTTACTATTAATATTTTGAGAAAGTTTCATTAAAAAAAACTATTAATTTTTTATAATTTCTCTTGTAAACTTGAAATAAAAAATCAAGTATTTTCAATAAATTATCTGTTGTTCATCGACTGGGGCTTAGAACAGATTTAGAAGACGCCCGCATTTTTATTGAATAGCAAAGTCTCCTCAGCACACATCTGATTGATGGATAATATAAAAAAGCAATTAAATTTCGCCCCATGGTGCAAAATTCTGCATTACTAGTGGTCAGACTTGAAAAGGACTACTATAACTTATATTAATTTAAAGTTGCATTGCTTTTGGATAGATTGTTAAATATCTCAAGGCAATCATACCATTTTAGAACCAGTATAAAAAAGCAGAGACTGAAAATGTAAACTAAAAATATTCTGTTCCAGATAATAACTAATATTCTTAAAGTCAATAGAAGACAATAACTATGACTGCAACTGAATATAGTTGTGCCATTTCTTTTCACGTAGGAGAATCAGTACAGTAATAAAAAGTGTTTTTGAATAGTGAAATCATATTAATAAAATTTGTGTTTTTAGATAATATTATAAATTGGTAACGCTATGATATTTTGTAATTAATTTAATAATCGAAATTATATTATTCTATATATGACAAATATTAAAAAATTTTGTTTACGCGTATTTCCTACATTGTTGCCAATGTATATATAGCAGCAGAACTTCTGTGTTATTAATACTATTCAATGTGAATTCAATTCATCGAATTTAAACAGACATTAGTAAATATGACTTATAAGGGTAACAGTTTGAAACCAATTTACTATTAATATTTTGAGAAAGTTTCATTAAAAAAAACTATTAATTTTTTATAATTTCTCTTGTAAACTTGAAATAAAAAATCAAGTATTTTCAATAAATTATCTGTTGTTCATCGACTGGGGCTTAGAACAGATTTAGAAGACGCCCGCATTTTTATTGAATAGCAAAGTCTCCTCAGCACACATCTGATTGATGGATAATATAAAAAAGCAATTAAATTTCGCCCCATGGTGCAAAATTCTGCATTACTAGTGGTCAGACTTGAAAAGGACTACTATAACTTATATTAATTTAAAGTTGCATTGCTTTTGGATAGATTGTTAAATATCTCAAGGCAATCATACCATTTTAGAACCAGTATAAAAAAGCAGAGACTGAAAATGTAAACTAAAAATATTCTGTTCCAGATAATAACTAATATTCTTAAAGTCAATAGAAGACAATAACTATGAACTGTGCATATAGTTGTGCATAATATTTACTTTGTAGTTGCATTTAATGTTCTCATATATATATATATATATATATATATATATGTAGTAAATAATGACAGCAAAATAAATCGAATATAATAGTTGAACAGAGATAAGTGGGTTGCAAACCAAGTGGTAATAGAACACAGCTCTTCGTTGCAAATATTTTTTTAAAAGCCTTTTAACAGAAATTTGAGCATAGTGCAATCAATAACGTAAACAAAAACAAACTAACTTTGTTATGTGAGAAAGTTATGATATAGAAATTCACTAGATTGGACTGGTAATTACCGGTGTTGCCGTTTATGCTATAGCTATATAAGGCAAATCGAAATTTGTTAGCCATCATATTGGCTACATTTCACATTTCGTCCATACAATATAGATGTAGTGGCCATAATGTAATATATGGTTAATGATGTGAAATGTACGTAGGACACATGTAATAATAGTATTATAATAAAGTCATTTCTAGGCATGTACCGGAATTCGGTATCCGCTAAATCGCCAATTGCGCAAAGGATCCGGTAAAATGTAATTTTGCTTACAGGATTTTATCGGATAACATACGTGCAATATTATCTTACTTGATTTAAAAATGGCATTTTCGAGGAATAAACGATATTTTTTCCATTATACGCAGGTGGTCAAGCAAACAAACAAGTTTCTCTGCCATATCAGAACGTTGTCTACTTCGTTGACTTGACAGTACATTTCCATGTATGCTGAATATTCATTCACTTCGGACACTTGATGTTGGCAATGCTAAAAGTTATTTATTTTCATACACAAGATGTTGATATTACTTTAAAAAGGAGGTCTGTTCTTAAGTAATAATTGAACAATACATTATCCAGTATCTGATTTTGTAAGCTACCAACAGCGGGGCAAACGTTAAGATGCAATATCATTTTTTAAGCAAGATTTTTATTGTCTTAGTAACTGAAAAATACTAAGAAAGCTTTGTAAAGGTGAAGTCAAATTTAGACTTTATGCTCAAAATTATTAAGTTTATAAAAGTAATTAGGTAACAAATTCATAAAAAGTGATTTATGTAAAAGTTATGTTTCTACAAAGATGTACGTTTGCATTCATATGATTTTACTTTCTTTATTTACATGGCATAAGCATGAATAATTTGCTAACTAATTTGTTAATAATGTTGAAAGAAAAAAGCACAATACATTGACCAGATTTCTTCTATCAAAAGAAATAATTTTGTGTGGTGTACACAAAATTGAAATTCCCACAGTACACAACATGTTGTACACAACACAAAATGGTAAGTATAGAATTTCTTGACACATTATGGTGCACTTAGTTTTACAATTTAAATCAAATTTGACACAGGAACACACATTCTTGGAATAAACAACTTTACTACTCTAATGAGAAAGGATGTGGATTTGCGTATCTAGTTAAAGATTTACAAAGATTGCTCAAAGGTGAAATATTCTAATTAATTATTTGAAAATTTTGTTTAAGTAGCATAAGTCTTTGATTTCTCAGCAATTTCAATTTATTGCAAAAAATTTTATCATCTTAAATTTTAAATTGCATTTAGATTTTTCAAAATTTATACAGCAAATTTTTCTCAATTATGTGGCTTATCTCAATTGAACTTGTATTGCACTTTAAAACAGCTTTCAACAAGTAGTCCTCTAATACTAGAATCTACAATTGATCAGAGTTGCATGTAGTTTGCAAATGTAAAAATCTCGAGTTCTTTAAATTATTGAGAAATGATCTAAATACTACCACATTACATTTTGATGAAATTTCAAAGCAATTCAATGCTTTCTTAAAGTGATGAGAACTCTAAGCATTTAATAAACGCATCTAAAATGTAAATCTTAGACTGCCATTGGATAGTAGAACAGTTTAGACATTTGAATCATTGGACATACAGGCAAGACTCTAAATGGTTTGATGTATGCTTTGGTACTAAGTATGCAGTGAAATCTAGTTGCAACTGGAACTAAATTTTTCAATGGGATCCTGAATAACATAGTTATGGACTATAAATCAGGAAACTGGGACCATGGATTTTAGGTTATTACTCATAAAATTCGTGAAAATAGAAGTTATTCCATTTGAGACCATGAGACTAGCAAATTTCATGAGGCTGGAATCGATGGAATTGAGATCAACAAATTTTTTCTGATGCAAAAATCTATTTTGAATTTAAAGAACTTAAGGTGCTACATTTTAAAGATTATTGAGGCTTGAAGAAAAAAGGTTCTCTGTTTTTTAAAAATACATGCCGGGCATATTACTCTACTCTGGTAATGTGCGCATTAATGTTCATTGAATTTTTGCTTGCAACATTCAAGGAAATTCATCATAACAATAGATGTAATATGTATTGAATCATTTTACATCAACTATTATTTTCAACCATTTTAGCTTTTCCAGTTTCAACAACAGCATTGCTGATATTTTAAATCTTGGAGTTAATAATTGAATTATGGTATTATGGAAACGTTCAAAGCTAATTGCGATTATTCTATTTGTTATAAAGAAATATTTTTTTAAAATTAAAAATTAATAATTATGCATTGAAATCCAAGGAATCGAATAATTTGATAATTTCAATAAACACATTTTTAACTTATTTGCTATCAAATTTACCGCCTCAAAATAGTTTCATTAAATTTTTTGGTAGTGACTATTGCTGTAGTAAAATCATTTATTTATAAAATGTCGCAATTCGGTAATTGAAAATTGTGTGATTCCAGTATAACTCTGTTTAAAATATGGTACATGAGATTGATTTTTCAACTCTCTTGCACTGTTCAATGGGCGAGCGAAAAATGTTCATATTGCAGGCGATGAACTATTTTAAGCAATACCTAACATTTTCTCTTTTAAGAAAGATTTTTTGTTAAGTTAATTTTATGCCACAATATATTTTTAGAAAAACAAACTTTTATATATACTACTTAGAAACTAAGATACGGTTAATAATCGAAAGAAACTTAATTGAAAATATTTGATTAATTAAAAATAAAGCAAATCAAGGTTTCAATCATAATCGGGTTGTATATTTTTGAAATCCTCATATACATCTTGATATTCCATAACTTCAAATCTGGCAGACACGTTTTCATTGTAAAATAATATTATTTAAATGTTATTTAGATTTTATTACCATTTACATTAATGCACATTCGACACCGCTCAAACCAGTCATCGAAGGCTAAACGCCACGTATTTGCTGATATCTTTCCCAGCTTCTCCTCTTACGCAAGAACAACGTCGTCTGGACAGCCAAACTCGCGTCCTCGCAATTTTTCTTTGACACACCCAAACAAAAAAAGTCAGCCGGTGAAAGAACCGGAGAATAAGGCGGATGTGGCAACAGTCGAACTACATTATCAAAATGAAGTCTGTGGTGATGGCTGCGGAATGCACTGGCGCATTGTCATGGTGAAGACGGAGGTGTTGAAGGCCGTCTCTAGGCCGACGAGCTCTCCATGCGTCAAAGACATCAGGTAGGCAAGCTTGCGCGTACCACTGTTAATTGACAGATTGCTGCCCAGGAATTTAAACATTGGCGACAAGACCAACCTTGCAAAAAAGGTGGCCACCATCTTCTTTCCAACCCAGGATGTTGCTTCAACCTGTGTTTCTGGAGACTCATCGTTGAAACACCAGCCCACTGATTGTCTTTGGGAATGGGACGTTTCGTCCCCAGTAACAATATCCCAGACTATTGGTGAATTGCCGTTTGCAAAGGTGCGAAGCATCCAGCATTCAGTTGGTGAGAAACAAATTTCGTTTGGATCTTTTTCATTTGTAGATGCTCATGAAGAATGGACTGGATGGCATTATCTGCCAATCCCAAGTTGTGTCTGTAGACGATTGTAGGAAATCCGCCTATCATCCATTACCAGCTCTCAGACGGCCTCGATGTTGCCAGCTGTGCACGCAGTCACTTGTCTGCCTGAGCAATCTTGGTCTTGCAAAGATTCATTCCCACCGCGCAAACCACGACCTGACTGTTTCATAAGAAATTGTGATGTCTGGATATGCAGCATACAAACGGTCATGGTATTGCCTTCCCAACAATTTGCTGCGAAATAAAGTCGTAGTTGATGAGAAGACGCAGTTGTTGCTTATGCACTAAACGAGAAACAGCATGTAACTATGATTTTTGCTTGTGACGTCACCATGCTTATATATGCCTGCACCAAAAAAAGTAAGTCACACTCATCATTAACGCTCTAACTGTTGTCATGTTTTAATAAAAATAAAGCTAACTGTCACTACGCGACCCATCTCTGTATGAAATTTAGGTTCAAAGAACCTAAAATAACTCATAAAAATCCATTGTTGGACTTTTCCACTACGTTCTTCATATAGAAGTTCAATGACAAAGAGTTTCTCAAAGTCATTGTTGTTGGAAATTAATTCTAAAAAAATTGTAATGCAATTGAATATAGTAGTTACGATTGATAAGACATTTGTTAAAGTTGGAAATTAGCTGTTGATAACTTAAAGCGTTAACAGTTAGAATCTCTGCATACCATATTGCATATTACAATAAGAATAAATTTAATATTGATTTGTGTTATTCAAACATTTTTTCACTTGGCCAGATGAAGCTTCATCTGATATCCGTTTTGCAAATTCATTTGGAGTTTTAGCGAAAATGTTTAGTCATGTTAAAAATTGTGTCCACAAAGAGATAATACCTTAGACTTCTAAATACTAATCTAGTTCTCCATGATAAACGTAAAAATGAGCATAATTTGAAGTTATTAAAATTTTCTATATTTTTCACTTAACAACAACTGCAATGATAAATTTTTCAGCTTCAATGTAATGACATTATTCTAAATTTTCTAGAATGTATCTGCGTAATATACTAAAGAATTGGTTGTATTAAGAAAGAAAAGCTACATCAAATTTTTCCTTCTGTAATTTAAGCAGAATCCATAACAACAGTGTAAGATCCCAAATTATTTCAAAAACGTTAATGTCAGTTTGTTAAAGTACCTAACTTATATTATTGAAAAAGTTGCATTTAGCTTAATGAAAATTTAAGAAACTTCATGAAAAGTGAGAAATTTGGATAGTTGTATTTTTGAATATTGGAAGTACTCTCAAATCGATTTGTACAGATTTTACATTCCGAAGTCCGACCATTTTAAAACAAAGACGCAAGCTTTGATATATATATATATATATATATA
>CABFPE010000632.1:231445-263040 GCA_900660155.1 Hofstenia miamia | reverse complement strand
CATATATATATATATATATGGGTGAGAGAAAATAAGTGTTAGGATGTGAAACTGAAACGTAGTAAAAACACGGCTTCTTTGTACACTGAATCTGATTATGTTAAGCTTTTTTGTGTTAAAGTTTATTTTCAGGGCACAATTTTTACATTTATTATAAGAATTATAAATTGAGACAAGGAAAAACGTTTTAAATGGAGTTATTTTCTATTCAATTTAATTACTAAGCACATTAATACAATATTTACTACACCATATCAACTTTAGTTTCAATCTTGATATGCCCTTTTGTTGATGTCTTCTGTTGCAGATTTAAACCATGCTTTGATTTATGACCAAAATCCGTCTCACATCGTTAATATTCCTCTCCACAACCTGAGAATGATAAGAGTAATTTTCAACTACAAGAGGAGTCACTACATCATGAATTTATGGGATTTTATTATTAAGGAGTGGTGAAAAAGTAGTCGCACATTAGTCCAATCGCCAATCGATCATTTTAATTAGAGAAGTTGCAGAAAAGTTCATCAAGATTATAAATTTTGATGTTTCTATAGATGTTGTATTTAGAATATTGAGATCTTTGAGCAAGTAGCACTATGAATTATTTATACTAGCTTAGTTTGTATTATATCTATATTTAAGGGTGTGTACAATTTTGTAAATATATCTTATTTGTATATATGCATGGAACAAACAAAATAAAGCTATTGAAGATTAAATCTCTCCTCATAGATTTGAAAGGAAAAGTCTAAATAGGAATGGAGGAAATGAAGCTTCAAGGACATTTTCACGTCGATGATTTGATGATAGGATATTATTGATCATTTCCTTAATGTTAGCAGCTATATTTTTGCCAAACGTTCTTAGCAGCCCTGACAAATCCTCTCCTCTTTGTTGCTTAGTTTCATGATGAAATGATCGTCATCAAGAAAGAGACGCACTTGACTACAATTAAGGACACCTTTTTTGCTGACAAACCTTTGCAAATAGTATTTCAGCTCAGCACCTATTTTATCAATTGCCTTAACAAAATTTTTAAGAAAACCAAGCGAAAGAAGTAATTGAGAAAGACACATCTTCACTATTAACCAGAGATAGATTAGCACAGTTGAATCTTTCAGTTGATTCCCATGGCTGTGGAGTCCAGTGCATTTGCTTGTAATGCAGATGATCTGTTCTGCTGTCCGTTTGACCGAGAAAGTAAATGTTCCTTTACGTTCTAATTTTAGAAACTACTATCCGTATATTTAGGAGAATTACAGACTCAATATATCTACGAAACAACCTGCTATTATAAATTTAAATATATTTTATAAAAATGAGTTAGTTGGCACATTCAAATGAGAAAATCAATGCAAAATAAAAAAAATCATGAAGATAAAATAATATCTAGCAGGCCATAATAATAGAATTTAGAGCCAGATATTTAACTCAAGATTAATCTGAACTACTAGTTAAGCATAATTTTGGTAATTTTATTGCACATAGTTTGCATAGAATTTCATCACAGGTTAAATGTGCGGACAAAATCTGAAATTTCAGTAGCACCATGATTTTCAAAAGCCTAATATGATAGAATAAATCTGAGGAAAAATTTGGATTTAGGGCATCATTTTCAGTAGGAATGGTCAACCTTTTCTTCACTATCATGAAGATATTTGTTTTGTTGGCCAGTGTTATCTATAATCAATTGAACCTTCATAAAATCAATGCGATTAAAGCATTTGGCAATGAGAATAATTTTATTCGATTAAGGTACAAAAAAATACACATTATTATGAAAATTTAGAATATTAGTTCTATTGACTTTGGTTGCTAAACAATTTTCTTGAGAAAGAAATTTAAGTTGATTACATATTTCCGTAATTCATAATATCTGAATGTTTTGGCTAAATTAAAGTTATGTTGAATTTAAGCTATATAAAATGAAAAGATATGGAATTCTAGAAAAAATTGGGTTAGGTGTATTAATTCTATGGCACCACAATTTGCTATAGTTCTGCAGCTAATCCCCAATATTATGTGCTAAGCACTGTCGCAGCACATCTCACCGCCCTATGCCGTGAAATTACCGCAATGCACTCATCTTTTAACTGTGAATGAATATAAATGTGTAAGTATTTTGCAAAATCTGTTTTCGAAACGCTTGCATCTATGATCTCCAGTTTAAATTTGCTCTAACATGAATCCTGTAGTTGAATAGATATATTTAAGCATTAATCCTCATAATAGAGTGTTCAGCGATGAAGTCTCACGCAATCATGCAAGGCCTGAAATGGAATCACTGATTTTCGATAAGAAAAGAATGAACTGGCCTCCAGACACAAGCAATGAGCACTGTTTCTCGGATTTTGTTATTTGAGAGAAATCATTTCGAATCTGATGTGAATATGACCTTGGTGCAAAGAAACTTGTCTTTGAAGGCGCCATTTACTACATGATTGTCGGTTTATCTTTTGTTTGAAAAATTGAATTAATATAAGCAAACAATTCATGATAATCAATTACATGAAAATATCTTAAAATACATATATATATATATATATATATTTAAATGATATTTTGCTAAGACTTAGCATATTATGAAAGATTTATTCCGCAAACATGTTTCGCTACATACGTATAGCTTCGTCAGTGCATATATAGAGTATAGAGGGAAAGTTTAGAAAAGTTTAAGAACGCTAACATGGTTTAATTGTCTATTTAGAAGTTTTTTACGTTGTTGTTTTATTAATAATGCTTCAGTGATCTTGGTATGTTTGTTCTTAGTTAATATTTTAAAATGATCTTTTGTTGCTTGGTGATGATGTAAGTAAATTACTGATGTTAGGGGGCCTCTTAGGTGTTCTTTAATTCTAATTTCCAAATGTCTTCTTGTCTCTCCGATATATGAGGCATTACACTCATCACAAGAATATTTATAAACAATAGAGGAAGACAAGAGTATTGGGATCGGATCTTTGTTTGAGAAAAAGTTTGACGAAGCTATACGTATGTAGCGAAACATGTTTGCGGAATAAATCTTTCATAATATGCTAAGTCTTAGCAAAATATCATATATATATATATATATATATATATATGAAGAATATATCATATATATATTAATCTATATGCACTTGTTAATGTATTTCAACCACGTATGGGCCATCGTCAAACTACAATACTGCGACAAATACAACTTTATAAAAATACTACACTAAATGTTTAAAAAATCATATATGAATTCATTAACTAAAACAGATAAAAAACCATTGTAGGTGCCCAAGTATTTTTGAATGAAGTGTAGCTCTTGTGAATATGCAAAAAAAATATTTGCAAGTTTTTAATAATTATGTTCTGGTTTATACAATATTGATAAATTTGATAAAGTCTCAATAGAGTAAGTAGTAAATTAAATTAAACTTCTACAGTTCAAAAAGTTGTACGTTATTTAGCTGACCTATTTTCTATGTAAATACATTTATAATAATTATAAAAATTATATTATTGTTTTCAAATTTAATTCTCTTTATAAATAAGAGAATGTAAAAAAAGTAGTTCTTCTCATCTTCTGCTTTATTAGAAATTCCATTTCTTTCTAATTTAATTTATGACCGATGATATTATGTTTTATGAGATAGAGTAACATACTTAATTTAATTAGAATCGAAATCAACATGTAAATATACATTTAAATATTGTTAAGACACAGCTCACACGCTATTCGGTACAGAAATGAAACACATTAAGAAAAATAACACGATGCTGTCAGTCACATGAAATGAAATGAATAAACTACAGGGCTAACAACACAAAATGGATAAAGCCCGCAGTTAATAAGTACAGATAAGGGAGTCTTACGAAAGTCGGGGAGATTTGTGAAAAAAGTAGAAAACTACAAAAATTACTTAAAAGAAACAAAGTGTTTCTCATTAAATGTGTTATTACTAGATATTAAAATATTACTTTACTCTATAAAAACATGTTTTGAAATTTTAAAATGAGTATTTTACATTAATAGTCAAAAGTAACAACCGGAAAGAAAACATAATCAACAATTTATTTTTTACAGTTTTTGTTACATTTGTATGCGTTTAATCTTGATGATGGTGGTAAATAAGCGCGTTATTAATATTTTAATTAAACTGTTTAACATTATGCAGTGTCGTCTAAGTAATGTAATTTTGTAAATTTGCAATAGCTGAATATCGATATGAGATTGTTTAGCAAATGCAATGTTCATATAATCATATGTGTGGTTTTTTCTAAAATATAATTAAAATAGCAAACTAATTAATACCAATATTCACAACTTAGTAAAAAAGTACTTACCAAATTGATGTTTTCACAAAATTTCTTTAATCAGCAAATTTTATATTGAGAACATGAGAATTGGACAAATCTTGAAAAGTGGGAGATCTCGCACTCATTATGGGAGTACTGGCAAGCCTAAGACTAACACGTCAAACACAGACAAAGTATTAAATTCCATCAATGTTTAATATAGTAAAAAATACTTCGTAGTATAAGTATAAAATTATTTACGTTATGAAAGTCGTTGTTTGAGTAAATATGGTTTTATACTGATAGTGTTTTAGCAGAGAGTTTTTTTTGAAAATATAATATTTCCTACAAAATTTATTAAATTCTGGCCGAAGTTGGCTTAACTCTGCAACCTAACAAAATTTCTTAGTAAGAAACAAAATTCAATTAAATTTTATGCTTTAGAGAGATACATAAATGGAGATTTACCCCGACGCATAGCAATGCACCAGATTTGTTCCGAATTTGTCCGAATGCCTTAATTAAATGACATTCTAAAATCATGAATGTTAGTAAAACTTAATGACTCTTGATATTTATTGTTCACTGACAAATGAACATTATTCATTATCTTAAGCAAGTTGCTTGCTTGAACGTAAAAATCTCAATATAACTCAAGTCAGTTTTTTAAATTAAAGTTCTTACCATTAAATTATCATTAAAATAAAATATTTGATGTGGAATTAGAGTAAATTAATAAAAAATTTTAACCCATTTTACAGTAGTGTTACTTCTACGTAATAAACCGATTTGTCAGTATTTGTGAACAACTGTATCCAAACCTGATAAGAAATATTGAAAGCTTTTTAAAAGGAAACATATATGAGGTAGGGCACGCTCATGCAATGATGAAGTATAGTGATAAAAAATGTGCTTATGTCTGAATTACATGCAAACAAGATTATTTTTTCAATGAGAAATCAGATTATTATAAAAATATTCAAATTATTTTCATACCTATTGTTCAGATAATCTGTCGATCTAATTCAAATGGGAACAACAACTACCCTGAATTATTTTGTTTTCTAAAGAAAAATTGTGTGACTCCTGTCCAGGTACATTGTGCACAAAGTCACAGGTTGGCGCCCCTGCCCGTGACGGAGCAAGAAAGAGACGATACTTCTCTATCGTGTGGTGTTTAAGATTTTAAATACTTTCGATAGTTCGTGAGTTATAGGCGTTTAAATATTTTTTGTTGAAGTCATCTCAAATTTTGAAAAAATAGAGTTAATATTAAATCTCCCTAAGATTGCAAATTTACGTTATGTCTTTCATCATAGTCGCTCTTATAAAATCACAATTAAATATTTCCTGGATAAATATGCTAGAAGATAATATTGAATTTCAAAATACTGACAAGCAACAAGAGCTGATTAGTTGTGATTGAAAAAAAAATTAAAATGATGGACAGCAACACCAAGGGACATGCTGAGAGCAAGGAGATAGACAAGTATAGAGAATTGAGAGAAGAAATAACCCATAGACTGCAAACTGGAGGTTTTTCTTAGTTGACAGCACATATTGACTAAAAATAATATCAACAGCAGTATTTAAAAAAAAAATTTTGTTTTAGTGGGTACGGAAGCAAAAAATGGTCCCATATCTAAGGGTTAGCAGAGATGGCACAAGCATTCTCTCTTACCCTATTCAAAAATCTTCTGCTGACAAAATTTGATCAGTAAAAATCTCATGAAGAAAGCACAGCGAAATCTGAACTACTCATAAAAAGCAAAACATATTTTTTCAACAGTTGGGGATTTTGGTTTATCCAATTACTTCTTTGTAATTTAGACATTGATTTTAACTTAACGCTTGTTGAGTTGCAATAATAATCATTAATAGAAAACCAAAGAGTTCTTCTAGATTTCATTACTAAGTTATCATGCAAGATTAGACTGATTAAATTTGATTCATTTCTCAAATTCTTTTGTATTCCCAGAAAATATTATGAAATTTATTGAAAGCCGGTTCTTAAACAATGCTTAGTGTAGCGATTTTATCATTCTTTAATCAATCATAATTTTTGGAGTTATCAATGATAATGCATCATGATGTTCCCAATGAATAAAATAGAAAAGTTTAACACTGCAACAAACCTTCTAATACTATACGTAGTGCGTCAAAATCGACATTAAATACAAAAACCAATAAAAACGAACAACAAAAACTGTTAAAAAATATCTACAGTATATCCAGTTTACTGCAAATTACTGAAGTCCTTACCATGATATAGAACTGAATAGAAAAGTTGTTGTTTTCGAAGGTAGCAATCGACTTTGTACGATTGTCTTAATGAGAAAAAAAAATTTTTTAAGAATTTTTTTAAACTTTACTTTTCTGAATTTTGTCTACTACAATGGTAAGTTGAATGTGTATATAATGGGAACTACAGAAAATCTCAATTTAAAATATGGAATGAAACAAACATAAAATGGGAAATTTTAAAATAAATTCGACCGTTAAAAGTTAAATTGAAGAAAGGCTAGTATTTCCTTACTTTAATTAGAACCAATAGCGGATGACTCTTATTACTAAAATCGTAATTGCAATGGATCAAATAGATTTGATAACTCGATAGTTAATATCGCTCTCTGAATTATATATTCCATGTAGAGCACATTGCATTAAAACAAAATTAACATCGTAAACCCTATATTTAATGAAGCTAAGAAAACCGCCTTAAATTATAACAAAAGCTTTGAGAACATCTTTAAGAAATTAAATAGAAATAGTTATCCATAAAGCATTATCAGAGGTTTCTCATGACATGTTTAAGAAATGATAATGAATGGCGCCGATGAAATTCCACTTTGAATAGTAATGATGATGTCAAATTAAAAAAACACTGTAGCAATAAACACCAAGCTAAACGCTAGACTAAGATAATACCACTATGATAATTTAAAACATTGAAATTTATTTGAATTACAATGGTTTCTTCTGAAATATAACAATAGCAATGTGATTGTGAAAAATCATATTCGGAGAAATAACAGGACATCTTGTAACCAGAATAAAAGGGCACTTAAACGGGTTTTTAAATCAGATATCTAATTTCAAGACAATATTTGACGTGTTAAGACTTAAAATTGATGGATCAATGACAAATCAAATCCGCAATAATTGACATTTAATTCGTATTCAGGCGAAATAAATGCTAAAATGCGTTCTGCCATTTTGATTAACAATATTTAAACTAAATTTTTAATAATTTAACAATAACCTGGTTATTAATAAAAATTGCATTTTGGTGGCATAGCCTCAACACAGTTGAAATTACTGAGATACTTGAGACACAGAGATGAATAGAATCATTCTACTGAAACTGGGAGGAGCTATCAGGCATTGACAGCCTGAGTTATAATTCTTCTCTTCTAACCAAACCAGAGAACACAAGTATTCTAAACAGTCTTAATAATGACTATATGTGTAAAAGTTAGATTGCTCAAGAATATGTAGGAGCTAATATTTAGGACTTGTAAATTTTATCAACATAAAAAACATCAGTGAACAGGCCTGAATAAATCGATTTGTTACATAAAAGTAACACCGTTTTCTTAGAACAAGAGCGGACTAAACCAAATAAATTAGGATCAGAGCGTTTAGCATTTAATCCTTTTTCGTCCATGGCCCTCATCAGAGAAAATTTTTACAAAGAATATTGTATTTATGATTTCAAAATTTTTGACATTTTCAATATTTTGTTATAAAAGTAAAAAGTTAAAACAGACAAAAAATTCCATCATTTTTATCTTTATGAGATTCTGATTAGCTTAGAACCTTTATATATATATTAATCACATATAACTCTATTCGTGGAGCTATGTTTTAGTCCATTATTGCAACTCAGCAATATATGATTTTTAAAAAATCACGATGTGTTACTAATGAGTTCACATCAACATTATGAATTACAACATAGCAGTCCTCGAGGGAGGACAGAAATGTCAATAAAACGTTATCGAAATTAAATGTCCTAGACAAAGGAAGAGTTTGAGCGAAATACTTTTATACGAAGACAATTTTACTAGGTGAAAATACCAACCACTAATTCAAATTATAATGATGATTCCTAATCATTAATATACATTTACTATTAAGGCTAAAATGTTACGCGACCCCATTAAAATTGATTAAAGCTTATAATTTAAGGTTTCTTAGTATCATACTACAAAAGTTGGAGTGCTTTTGGGAAACAAATGATGCCATAATTTTCAATCCTATAGGAAACGTGTAATGTAGCTCACAATTGATACTTCAGAAGGCACCTGCTGCACATGGAGAAGCAGACAAATGAAACGTGTTTTAAGCTGCATTAATTCTTTTCACGTAGTATTGATGTTGTTTCGAATAGAATTTTTACTATTCCCAGTATGAATTTTAAGGTAATCCATTACATGCTTTGGGGATCTTACTTTCTACTTTGAAAATCGGCTGGGTGAAAATGTAGGAAAAAATTATGGAACTTCGTGAGAATGGGTGTACATTTAGTAATGAAATACCATGTAGTTATGTAATATAGAAAATTATCTTAAATTATAGATAATTTATAAGCTACTGCTAGAGTGATCAAACTATTAAATGAGAAATTTATATCTAATAAAATCACATTGTTGATTAAATAGGTTAAGAAACAGCCACGAATGGTTTGGCTCTGATAATTAATTAATACGTCAAATGATTTGGGTGCTTTTTATTATAAATTATTTATTTTACATATTTCAATAAAAATATGTGTACATGTATGGTATTGTACATTTACAATTGGAAATACACTGTATTGAAAAAAGAAAAGAAACATAAATTCCTTAACTTTACATGTAATCATAGGGAAATCTCGGATCGTCAGGATCGAACCTGACAGAACCCGAGCGGACTGGAACAGATCGCAGTACGGACTGTACCACTTCCAGCTCTGTTGCAGCTGTAGTGTAAATACACAGACACATAATTGCTTGCATAATGAAAGTAAATATAACACGGCAAAAAATTATTCAAAGAGGACTTCGATATATCTGTGGTCACTATAAATAAAGTATTAAACATCCCCCACGATATTAAGAGCTAGCTCGATCAGTTCGAGTGAGATAATGAAAGGCTAATTAGGAAAGAAGTTACTGGCAAATTTACTGTTAACAGACCTCAGTAGCATAAATAATTTTTCCATTCAATTTATCTTTCTAATCAGATTAAAATGTTCATACATGAAAAACTTCTTCCTTAGCTGACACTAATCTTTTTTGAAATTTTGTTACAAATTAGTTTATTGATAACAATTAGAAAGTTTTGAGATAAACTTATTATACTTGTAATGAATTTGTATTTCTATTTGTAAAATGTAACAATAAATGGCGTCAATATTATAGTTTTTTGACCATTGTAACATAATTCATAATCATGTGTGGTCAAATTAAGAGAAACAAAGGAAAGAAAGAAGACTGAATTTTGATATAAATATTAATTGTAAAAACACATGATTATGATTAGTTAATTATTTGTAAAATTTATAAGCAGTAATTTTTCTATTAATTAATTGGCAGTACAAAATGATTTTGATAATTGGAAAGAAGGCAAAGTCGCAAAACGCTAATTGATGCTGACGTGCGCAAGGCGGCAGACGAAAGATAATCAAGGATTAATAAATTGTCAACAACTCAGCAATAACAGGTACTAGCCAAATATTTGAGTGTTTAAACAAATTTTAGTATAACCCGTACAAAAGCACCATATATGATTTTGTATGAAGAATGTATGAATCATATGAATTTGTATGAATATGATTTACCACATATGATTCATATATGATTTTTATATGATTTGTCATATATAATATAAATAAGATTCGCCATACATGATGCATATATAATTTTAATATGATGAATCATATGTTATATATGTATGTATTGCCATGCATGGCGCATATATTATTTTCATATGATGAATCATATATATGAATGAGTTCCAGGATTAAAATGTTGCAGTGATTACTTCAACAAAAAGTAAATGGTACTTGTTGGTGAACTCATGTACTAAACTTCAAATTTCTAAGAAAATGTGGAAGACAAGATGCATTAAGGTAACTTTATTAAGTTTATTAAATGTGAATGGAATTATGACACACTCATTGTTAATGTAATAACATATTTAACAAACTTTAAACAATCACGTTCATGCATTTTGAAAATAAACATCAATACATGCAATACTAAAAGTTGCTAGAAAGATACATACTTAACTCTTGAAGCTTAGTTGCATTTAAAATCATTTCAACAACCAAAATTTAAAACAAGATTTTTTTAAAACAATCACTATTCGGAAAAAAAGTTAACTATAAACTGATTTCCTTAAAATTGGCAAATCTTACAAAATAATCTTTAATGAAAAGAACTTTTTCCATTTCAATTTCGGAAATATTAAACAGTTTGAGCATATGGTTTGTCAGTCTCTTATAAAATCCCCTCAATATCGGCCCATTTGGAATACGTATATCTTGCGTAGTTTGAAAAACTTTAATATAGGCATGCATAACTCCAGCAATGTTAGTAAAAAATTGGATTTCTCCAAATGAAAGTGTATCCTGGTCATTGTTGAAACAGACACAACTGCTATTTCTTCGGTGGCTTCGCTTATATAATTTGCTTGTAAATTTTTTCCCGCAATAATTTATACTGCTATAGCACGGTGAATTACCACAGACTTCAACAATGTTTGAACATTCCAATGAATCTATATTTAGAATTCTTGATAATCCATCAACAGAGTTCTTCTCTGTAATTGGAAAGACGGAGTTTATGAAATTTGTAAATTGTGTATATTCCAAGCCTCTAATATTTTCACAACGTAATTGATAGGTTTCTAAATATGTTTTGTAATTGCGCACTATTTGTTCCTTAATATATTGTGTACCATGACACATATTTTTAATAATTCCTAAATTTGATTCAAATGGGAATGCAGAAATTGCCCAGAGTGGTCCTAATTCTTTCACAGCATCAACTAAATGTTGGAGAGAATGAATAACAAATGTCATATTTTGAATTCCATATAATGCTTCATATGTCGATTGAAATGAAGAAATTTGAATTTGAACATTGTCAAGCTGTTGATTATTTGGTTGGCCTAATAGAACATAAATAGAGTATGATAATTGAAGAAAGTTGTTGTAATAACTGTTAGGCAGTAAATCTTTTAGAACTATAGGACCATAATATAGAAGAAATTTTCTATATTCAGATGATTTATAGCATTTAGAAATAGGGCGTGGAAGACGTTTTACGATATCAGGGGGACAAATTCCATTTAATTCTAGATTTAAACGTTCTTTTCGATTGGATGATAGACGATATGAGCCACTTCCGAACCATATGTCTAATAACAGCGTTCGCATTACACCTAGTAATACACAGTGTTGATAATCAATAGGAAAGACATTAATACAGTCAAAAAAATGGACTCCATGTAAAGGTGATGACCTCTTAATTCTTTTTATGCACGTAGAACTCTCCAAAGCTTGCTTAGCAATATTAACACTCTCATTATGACTTCTTCTTGAATATACATTCGTTGACGAATATGCCAAAATACTGCCATTGCCCTTGCTTACAGATTTCCCTGGAATATAGCATTGTCCACATCCATAAAAGCCATTAAATTGGATCATTCCCTGTGCCGGAGCTCTTGCAATAGCATCAACAGGGCAACAGTATAAAACAATCTTTGATTTAAATAATCGTTTGTCAACTGGATGCATCCAGCTTAAGGAACTTTTGCTTAATTCGATCAATTCTTTACGCAACGGATGTAATAAAGTATATAAAGAGGGTTTTTTCTTTCCAAAATATATACTGGTAACTCCAACATGATTGAATCTTCTAATTGGATGCAATTCATTTACAACAAATTGAACTGGCCAGACAGAAAATTCCGATGATCGAAAAATTGGTAAGCCATCAAAATTCACATTTATTGTAATCTGGGGAAAGTTACATGTATTACTAAGGAGTTTATATCGAGCAGATGCATAAACATCAGTGTATTTTTCTTCATTTGATCTACGTTGTAACAAATCATTAGCAAACTTCTCATTTTCAAGCCATTTCAAAAGTGTAGTTTTTAATGGAAAATATGCAAAGGAATCTATTTTAGAATTCATTGAACAGTTTCTACACGATGAATCATTACATAAAGCCATGCAAGTAGTACAAAATGATATACTTTCATGATTTATGGTGGTAGATTTGACTAAATTAGTGAACGATGGTAGATTGTTGTTAGGAATGCATAATTTAAAAAATTCGTAAATATCTGATTGACATTTAACTGACAATTTGAGTCTCATCGATAAAGCTAGAAATAACGTTTTAAACAAAGTGATGGAAAGTGATGAATTTTCAGAAATACATGTAGAGTCATTATCAACATCTATATTGCTTTCAACACAGGTATTACTTTCATGTGTAGTGCAATCACTAAAATTTTGAATTTCGTCACTAATTGAAAATACACTTTGTTCTGATTCACTAGAAGAGTTATTGTCTTCGGATTCAGTAGAAACACTCAGTTCAGATTCTCCTAATTCAGTATTTCTTAAATCGTGTTGGAACGATCCTTCTGAAGATGAAGATGAAAACGCAATATTTTTCCACCTCTTTCTTGTAGATGCTGGTACATAAACACGACCAGAGCTTTTACATTGAATATATTTCCGTTTACGGTAACTTTTCATCTTTTTAATGGGAGCAAACCAAATATTAATGCGTCCTATCAACAACAATTATACACAAATTTAATAAATAAAATTAAGTTAAATATTTTTATAACTTAAATAATTAAATTAATATAAATCATCTTTGTATCCTAATAATAATAACAAACAATATTTTTTATAAAATGTCTATAAAATAATTTACAACATACATTTCAATACCTTTATTCGCAATTTCAATTTGATTTGACATGGTTTATTACGTTTGCTGATGTCATTAGTATGTATTAGTTTAAATTAAGACTTTGAATCTTTATATTGTTAAATTCCGCTCATAAATCCTAGTTGATTTGAAAAAAATTTCTTTTCAAGTCAATGCTGTATTGGAGTTTTGTACTTATTTTAAACATTTTAAGATCAATATGATACAGTATTGAAATGTAGCCCTAATCTTGTTTTTGTAACGTTTGGAGGAGAGTGCGTCAATATTATTTTAAGATGTTATATGGATTTGGAATGGATGACTATTAGAAATGAGTATAGTAAGATTACATGCCGTATGCTTAGGATTTACATATTTATCATAGTTTTATCCTTTGCTAAAAATTTTACGATATATTTATTCAAGGAATTATGCAACATTAATTTTAGCTAGCTGTTCCGAATTTGATATTCACAGGCTTCGTAGTCTTGTTTCTCAAACTGTTGAGGCTTATGTCGTTGTTTCTGGGACTAAGAGGCAATATATGTATGTATTGCCATGCATGGCGCATATATTATTTTCATATAATGCGTCATCTCTGTGAATGAGTTCAACAGCTGAAAACCTTGCAGCAATGAGTGCTGATGATCATCCGCTAACCGATGACACAACTGTGATGCCACGCAAATCATTCCTCATTGGCGCCACAAAAGTTGCTGATGCTGTCGCTCAACATCCACGGCCATCACCCCCATTGAAGCGTGTTGAAAATGTTGGTGTAAGTAATGGGCGTTTATATATTTAAATGTCGACCTGTTAATTTAAGTTATACATTGTTTTCTCTTAATTTATAATTCAAGTTTATGGTTTGTTAGTTTGAACTTAGATTTCAGCAGAAATAGTCTACGTATTTTTTGTATGCTAACAATAATTGTTACTCGCTTAAAATTGAGCTTTTTTGAGAAAAATCTAAGTGCGTATATGACTTTAGAATTCAGTTTCTTTATTATTTTGCACGATTATTGTTTTAATGCAAGGCTTTATGGTTTTATAATTTAGTCATCATCAAGTAATGCAAAGAGAGCCTTAACAGAATTTGAAAATTCGGCTTCCTCTGAACTCTTAGCTGAAGAGGATAATTCAACAACCAAACTAAGCAAAAGAGCGAAAATTCGCGAATTAGAGGACGAAGTGGAGGAGCTGACCAAACAATGTGGTTATTGGAAATCGAAATACCAAAAACTCCTCAACACGCACTCTTCTTGTGAGCGACTTAGCAATGTATGCTCCAAACTAGAAGAATGTGTTGCAAGGTAATGCTTATTTGAAGAATATTATTCTAATGTAAATCTCAATAATTGATGAATCTATTATTTATTCTATTAACAATTATAGTGTAATGTATTTAGCATAATGATCATTGATATATAACCACCTACCTGCTCTTTGTTTCTATTTATGGTAAAAGAAAAAACTGTTACATATATTATATATTTGAAAACTTTGAAGGTATATGAACTAAAAACAATTTCTTTAGATTGAGTAATTCCTCAGGAGAAAGCAGTTGTACACAGGCTTTACAGGAGAACGTGCCGCCCATTCATGACCATCTGCAGTACGGAAAGTCTCCAGAGACCTGTGTGCTAACAGATACGGTTCCTGGGATCTATTGTCTTGCTGTCAAAAAAGCTCAGTGGCTTTCGCAATATAAACATGATTTCAGTTTTAGTGGGAAGCGTCTGGCACGACAAATTTGTGCACACATTTTTACCTTGGACGCTCTTAGTCAATGCTCCCAGTCTGGAAGAAAAACTGCCGCCCCTGATGTTCGTCCCCCGCTCTATGCTAAAGGCATTGAGGCCATTAATAATTTTATCTTTGAAAATAGTGTGTCTTCAAAAAACACAACTCCAGCGGAAGTTCGCTTGGGAATCAATACTTATCTGTGTGATGTGAGGGCATCTGCAAAACTTTCATAATTTGTATTTGTACTTGTTTTTTTAGATTTGTTTCAATTTTTACGTAGTTTTAATTGAAGTTTTTATGTTTCGATAATTTTCCTATTGAAATATTGTTACTTCTGATATTTAGTTAAAATCGTTATATCATTATTATTTTAATCTAGGTGAAATTTTTAATTGAAGTGTTTATTTAATGTACTAACTTCTGAGAATTAATTAAAATCGCTATTCGCTATATATTATTCAATGAAATTTAAACTGATAGGAAATGTCTTTAGATTTGCCAACCATTAACAATATAAATGGTATTGAAAATATCATTTCATGTAATTTACAAGGGTTGTGCTAGTATGATTAATATTTTAAAAATGAAACTTTATTTTATCTTAGATGTAAACATAAAGCATATGATTAAGTATGAAACAATATGAATTTTATATGTTGCATATAAGAAAAAGGTATGAAGACCATATATGAAAAGCATATGATAAATATATGTTTGTTCATACAAAATGTATGTCATAAACAATACTTTCCATGGTAAATCCCATATGTTTCTCATACTAAATCATATATTATTCTTATATGATTCATATAAGGTATTCATACATTTTCATATATTAATCATATATGTTGTACTTGTACGGGACGACAAACCTGTAACAAATATGTTTGAATAATTTTATTGTAAAACATCCAATGTGATTTCAATAAATTACTCCTAAATTTGAAAATTGAAATATGTTTTTACCCTTACTCTCAAAATATATAAAGAATTGGATTTTTAACTATACACAAATAGAAAATTATATCTTTGATATTTCTACTAATGTTTTTTAGAACAAAGGCATTTCCGAGAGAATCGAAGCAAGTCTTGTATTTGATGATAAATCGATGCAATTTCAAAACGAGAACTCCGAGCTTGACTTATTTATTGAAAGTTGTCTCAACAACGTGTCTCTGAGAGACCAAGAAGCTGCTAGGCAAAGTATTCTCATCATATTTACAAAATTTTTAAATTATGTATATATATACATACTTAATTCCAGAAATGTAATATCTAAACAATCGTATCGATAATAGTAAATATTATTACGATTTTTTAGATCTTATGTCGAACAATTCAATAAAGAAATACATTGAAAAATGCGTTGCCATTGAACTTCTACGCGAAGAACGTAGTGGAGAAGTCTCTCCGTGGATACTTGTGAAATATTTTAGGTTTCTTGAACCTAAATTTCGATCAGAAATGGGTAACGTTGTAACAGTTAGCTTTACTTTTATGAATTTAAAATGATTAAATAAATTCGTATTTTTAGTTTATGGTAACTTTAACTGGTTTTGATTTTTATTGGATGTAAAACCCATTAAATTCTTTGATATAACTACAGGGGCGTTCAAATAACTCATAGAAATGTTACATTGAGTTAAAAGTAAGAACTTGATCTGCAGTATTTAATTTATGATCTTAGTGAGTTGTTCTTAAGGTAACGGTTAGATTAGTGATTGGTTAAAAAGTATTTCGTGACATTTTGATTGGATCGCACTTGCTAGTTCGATTTCTGTTTGATCGTCAAATTGCTAATTATCCCTGATGGTTAGACGTGCTATTCTTTCAAATGTGTCAACTATGTCAAACTTTTCCTTAATTATGTTCATATTTTTAAAAATCCTTATAAGAAATTTTTGCTTTGTAAAGAAATTTTTACTAGCACTTATTACAATAGTTCTTATCAATCACGATTAGAAGGAGATTTATTTGAATTTTCCAGGTGTTTTTTTTACAATTTTTCCTGACATATTTTAAAATTTTACGTCAATTACTGCAAAATCCAACAATTATTTAACCTATAGTCGAATTAGTGATCGAATGATTTCCTATTTTTCAATAAATAATTACCTGCGAGTAGAATACCTTCATGATTGACTAAATTTTTTGTTGCATAGCCTACCTAAACGGTAAATGAGCTACTTTCTAAAAACCTGCTTAAAAAAGTACTCCAAAATATGCAATTAAACAAGAAATTAGCACAATTTTTCATTCAAGCTCTATATCAAAATGAAAATCCTTAATTAAATAGAACAACTATTTTTGCAATTCAATAAATCCAAATCGGTTGGATATCTTGAAAAATTAAAAAGTTCAAGATTGAAAATTGCAAAATGTTATTGAAGAATATGTTTGAATAATTTTATCGTAAAACATCCAATGTGATTTCAATAAATTACACCTAAATTTGAAAATTGAAATATGTTTTTACCCTGATTCTCAAAATATATAAAGAATTGGATTTTTAACTATATAAAAATAGAAAATTATATCTTTGTTATTTCTGCTTAATTTTTTTTAGAACGAAGGCATTTCCGAGAGAATCGAGGCAAATCTTGTATTTGATGATAAATCGATGCAATTTCAAATCGAGAACTCCGAGTTTGCCTTATTTATTGAAAGTTGTCTCAACAATTTGCCTCTGAGAGACCAAGAAGCTGCTAGACAAAGCATTGCTCATCATATTTACAAAATTTTTATATGAAACTGCATATTTATTTGTAGTGTTTTGTAATTTTAATATATAAATTTGTAAAGTTTTTAGAATGTTACTTTGGAAATTTGCAAATAGATTCATAGATTATTAAATTCAATCACTAAAACAATCTCCTTAAGGATATGTAACTTTTTAATTGTAATATGCTTAAGAATTACAAGAATTGCGCTTACTAAAAATTCATTCAAATTACTAAAAGAAAAACAGTGAGCAATGCTTTAAATTATGAATCAGATTTATCATTTTATGTTAATTAGAACAATGGTTGCCTTAAAACAATAAGCAAGATTTGTGATTTCTAATGATTTTTTCAAAGAATATATTCAAATTTCTATAAGAAGAATTGTAAGCAGATTTTCAATTTATAAGCAGAAAAATCTATCTGTGTGTCAATTAGAATAAAGGTTCCTTTAATAAATAATTGCTGAGCAAACGGCTTCGCATTAGTAGTTTGTACTTCAAAATCATCAAAAATTTACACTGAGAAGCAAAATTAACCGCACTCTTAGTCATAGTACTCTACATAAGTCTTTTAAAACCATATGCTCCTCATTATCTAGTACACTAGGGACGTCTGAAAAAAATTTTTGTTTACGGGGTTTATTTAGAAATCCTGTCTTCAGATTTTCTCATCTAAAATTGCCCTTTAACGTAGTACGGTCCCATGTCTAATGGTATGTTTATAATGTTCTAATACGAATTCTCTGTCTAAATTTACCCAATGTTTTCCCAATACCCAATCACAAATTATGCCTAAAAATATAACTAAATTTACAAAACCTGCTCTAAATATGTTCATCACAAACTAAATAAATATATAGCATCAAATTTTCTCAATTAATTTTTCAAATTAATTAATTTTCAAACATTAGTTTATACTCAGTATGTTATTAAAATGCCATGTTATACAGAAATATGGTGCAAGGATATGCCAACGGTTAAAGTGGTTTAATAATTCGAAAAATAATTCAAATTGACACAAGACTAGAGCGATTTTAAGACCTAGTTTGAAAACTTGGAAAATCTTAGAAATTTCTTGGCTAAGTATTAGTTCTTAGATCTCGGGTCGGGGTTTTCTGAATTTCAAAATTATCAGTAAGTCAGTTCAAAATATAGTTTCAAGTAAATCAAGAACCCTCGACGTCTAAGACACCTATATAAGTACGCCATGTTGAAACTTCCTTCTAAAAATTATTATTGTCGGACGTGAAAGAATTGTTCTTTTTCAATCAAAGGGCTTGCGTTGGGTGAGATTTTCAAACATATGGTATATTAGGATGTGTGATTTTTCATTAATTGCATCTACAAATTTATATATGATATTGGGTATGGTTTTTGCGTGCAATTCTACCCCAAAGTTCTTAAGCATTTAAACTCTGTATTTTCGAAGAACTGTGTAATCAATTGTTTTTACCCCAAAGCTCCCTGATATAAAACAAAAAAACCCTAAAAGTAACTTGTGTCAGTAAATCCAAATAGAAATGATGGTATTAAGGTGAGCTGGCCTACGGAGATTAACAGGGGCTGTGTTTGCACCGAATTAAAAAAAACTTACTATTTCGTAATATTGAACGCAAACGCATTGAATTTTATGTAAGTTATAGAATTGTAAAATTGAAAAATAAAATGTGCATTTTGAAAATTTTACATTAGTAGCATGTAATTTTTAAATTTCAATTTAGAATCTTTAATGTCATTATTTGGGTTTTATTAGAAGTATCTACCATATCAAATTTTGGTGGAGCAAAGCGACAAATTAAAGAAAATTTCTAACACGTATTGTAAAATGGGCCGAGTTGGCATTAATTTAGATCGGCCAGGCCGGATTTATGCCGAACCAGGATTGGGCTTAAGTTTTAGGCGCATATACATCTCTGCATATGCCACTCCTTAGAATTTAGATTAAACCAAAAAGAAATGCAACTACAAAAAATGCCATTGGCGCATTGGAATATTGTAAGCAAAATACAAGGTAAAGTGGTTATTTGCACAAGACTTTTAATGTGAGTCAATATGGTTTCATAGCATTTTATATAATTGTTTTCTTGCGGATAGGATTACTATCCTTTTTTATTAATTACGAAATATAGAATTGTATGCAAATATTTGCAAAGAAATTTTATTTATTCTACAATCTCCTAAAAAATTGATGGAATTTAGAATGTAATTGGGAAACGTTATATTTGAAGCCCCAAACATATATTTCCCAATTTTAAAATCCTTATAAAAATGATCCTTGATGAGATTTCCAATGCAAGCAAAGGCTTAAAAGTTTCACAAGACTTGTACAAAATTTAAGTTTTGCCTTATACAAATGTGAACATTTCGAAAATTTTAGAAGGATAATAATATTTGTGAATTTTCTATTTTAGGGTATAAGAAGCTCACAGTTTGAAAAAATAATAATTACAATTATAGAAATCAACGTAGATGACACAAAGCTAAATTATAGTTTTTCTGAGAATATCGATTATATCAAATCGAATATATATATATATATATATATATATATATATATATGCATATCAAGGCCTTCTCTCTCTCTATATTTTGATAAAACATAAAAAGAAAACGCCACGTCATCAACTCTTCTCTTGTCTTGACAAAGAAAATGCCGTCGAATTTCTTTTTTTTGCCCATTACTCTGTCAATATTGAAGCTATAACCATGAAATTTTGCAGGCTTATAGAGCTCCGCAAGCTGAAGATTTTAAGTCTTTTACCTGGCTTAACACGTCAGCTTCCCTCCGTGTTTTATGTAGTTTGGAGTTGCTACATTACATTTTGCAAATATAGTTCTTTGAACTTATTTTTACATAAAAATTTCTAAGAAAGTGCTCCAGGCCTGAGACTAATGCAATAAAAAATTTATCTTAAAAATAATCAATTGCATGAATGTTGCTCTAAAGAATGAGGAGTCCTTTAATAATTACATATATTTTACTTTAAAAGAAATAAATAACCGCCTGCCTACTAGTTCTCTTATAAATCAAATCAAAATCAAAAACTTAACCCTTTAAAAATCCCTCATATTTTTGCATTTCCTGAAAAGGAGAAAATATATTTTGACAATAGTAGAAGCAAAGCTCTCTTGCAACTTAATATGGCATGCTAGCCATTAGCAAAAATGGGCCGAGCGGGCCGGGTTATATCGGGTCATTCAATAACGTTGACATTAATTACTGATTACATGTGTAGGTTTTAACTTCAATATACGATCGAAAGATGTGAAAGATGCAAATGTTTGGTCGTATTGCAAAGCATTCAAATTTCCGACTACTGCTTGCTAGTGTTTAGTTATAACATATATTGTTGCTTGTTTTGCTGACATGTTGTAGTTTTCAAACCATATCTCAATTGAGATTAATCTAAATTGCCTTGAACATTAGTTTGAACTCCATAAAATAGACATTGTTGTGGAAGGAGATTTGTATCTATTTCTAGTGCAAGAAATTTCATAAATGATCAAGGGCCAAACTGGAGACATTACTACTATTGCATTATAGTCATTTTGTAATTTTTAGTTTTTAATTGGTCTTAGACATATCTTTTTTTAATTTCTACTTGTCTTAATCAGCAAGTCTGGTCCAGATGGGTCAAATTCAGGTATATGGTGGGATTGGATCGAGTCTACATATATTTTGGGTCGGGTCCAAAACGTTTGACCCATTTCCAGGCCTGATGTCAATGAGCCAAAATTTCTAAGCTCGGCTAGTTTGAATTTTGAGTAAGTGCGGTTCGACTCGACTCGTTTCCCCATGTAGAATCTTTCATTTTGGCTCTATATATTTTTAAATAATAAATAAATATATTTTAAAGATTTAAATAAATGCATGCTAATGACCACAGTGGTCAAATTGACATACAAACAAATAAACAAACCATAATCACATAGCAAGTAATGAAGTTTGAATATATGATGCCTTGCTTAGGCTTGGTACTTAAAAGGGAAGTCCTTTGCTAACTTAGAAAAATGAATGAATTGTTTGGGGTGCAGGAGTGGCAATTGCCATCCCAATGTTCACATAGAGGTATCTGTGTCACCTCAATATTTTAAAGTATTATACTGTTTAACTCTCACAAAATAATAAAACACAAATTTTATTAATATGATTTCACTTTTCAAAAATACTTTTTATTACTGTACTGATTCTCCTACGTGAAAAGAGATGGCCTATCTGTATTTAGTTGCAGATGAATAAATATAACAAAAAACTTTTCAAAACAAAAATAGTTAAATTCTCCAAATTATTAGACTTTTTATGCCACAAATCCAAATCTTAGATGTTTAATTCAAATATTTTCATTATCTTGAAAAAAAATCACATAGACATGAAAATAGAACAAACGATTAAATTAAGCACATATTTTGCATATATAAATTATTGAAAATATTTGGATAAAGCTTTTGAGTGAATATGACTTTGAAAATAAATGACAGAATTTAGAAATGTAAAGGACAGTACTTTGCACAAAAAGCTAAAAATTAAGAATAATAGAAATAAATTTATTAAACTGAAAGGGAATAATACCCGACTCATTAAAGAAATATAAATAACTTAAAAATCCAACTAGTACTTCTTTACCGCTCTATTCAGGAAGGTAGACATACTCCTGTATGGGTTTGTCCTCATGTTATGTTGCGGGTCATGACCTTAACTAGGGCATTTAGGGGGTATTTTATTTGTAATAGTTTTCTGTGAATACGTTTTTGGAAACACTTGTCACAATTCTTGAGCAAGCAATATCACAAAAATACAAAAAAAATTTATAAAAATTAACTATTTTAAACATTTCTGTTGTACGACCATGCCTGTTCCCAACATGACACTTTAATATAATCGAATTATTTTATTGTATAGAAGACAAACCTAGTGATAAAAAGGAAGTGAACAATTTTTGCTAGCTTAGGAGCTAACTCATCTAAATTACTACATTCTTTTAGGATTTATGAAGGTATTAGGTCTTAGGTGAAAAATTTAAAACAGTGTCTAATAATATTATTTCTTCTGACACATGTTCAGTCTCGCGATTTTTGAGATACCTGTCACACTATTAAGGCACTCTAAACAACTCTATCTAAAAAAATACCGCTTTCGATTTC
Organism: Hofstenia miamia; assembly: GCA_900660155.1. Taxonomy (NCBI): domain Eukaryota; kingdom Metazoa; phylum Xenacoelomorpha; order Acoela; family Hofsteniidae; genus Hofstenia; species Hofstenia miamia. Next base: position 240,219 of record CABFPE010000632.1, on the reverse strand, counting down.
TTAGATAAAAATTGTTATATTTAACTTTTTCTTAATAAAATTGTAAAGGTACACACGTATGTTCATGTAATTAAGATAATAAAATTCCTAGTATTTATTTTTTAGTTGTGTAATGAAGTTTAATGTTGTTTCAAAAGCGATAAAAATTTTAAATAATCAAACTGGAATAAATTGACAATAACATTAAAAATTTCGTAAGTCTTGCCACTCAAAGTTGAGTTGCTTTCGACGTCCCTGATTGTCACGGCGGTTTTCTAAAGTATCAGTGCAAAGTACCTGACATCCTTGGTCATACATTCAATGAAAAACTTAAAATTACTTCAAAGAACTGTAATAAACTTTAATAAACTTGGATTCTTCAAAATACTTTATAAAACTTAAGAGATCTTTAAAGTAAGTTCAAGTTAAAATTTTAGTATAACGCCATCTAGTGAAGGCATTCAGCATTGAACACAAACCTTGTATTATAAATATAAAGCTGAATATCCAATTACATTAATAAAAAACACTTTGGTTTTTCAAAAATGCATACACAAATAATCAAATACATTGCAGCTTGCCTTAGTTTGAGAATAATGTTGCATTTTCTATAGGCTCATTAAAAATATAATACGAAATTATTTATAATTTTATGCTATTACGAAATTTTCGTTTATCTCATAAGTTTTCTGAAAGCTACTAACAAACAGTTTGATAAAACAAGATTAAATCTACCAAAAACAATGACCCAAGCAAAAAAATGACTAAATTTTAACCAACAATAAACCGTTATATTATAACCAAAATCTTTATAAAAACATTTTTTAACATTAATTTTTGGTTAAATGTCCCGTCAAAAAACGGTTTTTAACCAATAAAAAACGGTTTTCTGAAACCAAAATTAAACCAATTTTTAACTATTTTTAATAGAAATTAAAGAGAAACAGTGGAAGCGCAATACTTACATTTATAAATCTATCGTATTAATTTTATATTTTCCGATAATTATTAGTTATTACTACAAAATTACTTCTGTGTATTACTTTTAAATGCATTTATGTCAAGGGTTTTGCATGTTAATTAAGTTTATAATTTATTTCACATTTTCCGTTTTAAAATAAGTAATTACTGATGGTTAGAGCCATGCATTTATGATAGCTATCAATCTAATTTAATCAAATTATTTATCTAATACCAAAAATTGAAAAAACCTGAACACACATTTTGGGAGTGTTTTCGATGATTCGGTGGTTTCGTAACATATCAATATGTTCAGATATAAATGTTGATTAATTTTATCGTCATTAAAATTTAAAAAATATTTGTACGGAATCACTGGAAAATTTGAAACGCAGTGAAAATTATTTTGCTTAGATTATGGAAATTTGGTCATTGTGCAAACTGTATTCAATAGTATCGAAATCAACTATATCAACTTAAGAATTCAAGTCAGTTAATTTTATGTTTTTGCATGAGTTTAATTACCTTTTAGTTAATGTATTATTCAATTGCTGACACCCTTCAACTAAAGACGCTGCAGTTTTGTACTAATCATTGTTGCACATTGAAAATTCCATTTTACAATACTAATACTAGTGCTTTTGAAAGCTATTCCTCTATGATCTCATATTGCCAATTTCATGTTATTTCTTGCAAGTTACATTATCGAACATGAAATTCCACATCAAAAGCAACATTGTTCCACACCACATACAATTCCATTGTGTAAACATATGGAAACATGGCGTTTCCACATGACAAAAAAACATTATTGATGTATAATATGCAAATAAAATAAATTTACAAGACTAAAACTTCTGATGTTAGGCAGTTCGTCATGTCAAGATTTATCTTTAAATACGGGAACGATGGCAGTATCATCTGCGTGTTTATATTAATGTTGTTGTTAAGTGTCTTCAGATCAGCCAGATGGCACACCGGCTTTGATTTGGATTTAAACTGAATAATATATACAACATCATTGTTTCATGAAAAACTACGTAAATTTAGTAACCAATGTCAATGTTGGTGGCCTGTTTGAAGCAAATGTTTGCCTAACTTATATTAATAAGCAAATAATTTAGATGTGAAGGTTGATTAATTAATAGATACAGTATTATGATATTTAGTGTAATTTTTGTAAATTCTATTTTTGATATTGTTTAGAAAAAATCAATGTTTGTTAAGCAAAGACTTTCTAAAGTTTTTAAATAAATACGAATATTGAAACCTGAGCTTTGTAACAAATACATTAATATATTTAATCTATTCACCGCAACTTACAAATCACTTGTTTAAAAGCGCTCACAATATTTTTATGGATGTTGGTGCTCATGGAAAGATTTCCTTCATTCAACTTGTTTTCTGTTTTGAAAAAAACGTATTACAATATCTGTTTCAAAAATAGTGAGGTGAATGTGATAATCAAGTGTCAGTATAAATTTGTTATGCATAAAATAATAATCAATATGGAAAATAGATGCATATCAAACTAAAAATATTTGTTTGTTAAATGATAATATTTATTGTTGTAATTTTTAAAGGCTGTGAGAATGAATAAAGCTACTGCTGATGCACTCGATACTGAAATCCCAGATACAGATGAGACGCTACCTGAAACACGCAGGTCGATTGAAAAAGCGCACTTCATTTGATGAAGATACTTTCTGAACAAAAATTTGTTATACTTTAAAAAATAAACACATTTGGTGCAAATTATAATTTATATATGGATATAATTTTAGTTAAATTTATTGGTGTATGCATTTATATTTTGTTTAGATAAAGGAAATCATCATCAATACAATTTCTTCATAAGTTGTTTGAAATCAACTTTATCAACATAAGAATTTAAGTCAGTTAATTTTATGTTTTGCATGAGTTTAATTACCCTTTTATGTGATGTACTAAACAATTGCTGATACCCTTCAAGTAAAGACGCTGAAGTTTTGGTCTAATCATTGTTGCGCATTGAAAATTCCATTTACGTTACTAATAGTAGGTATGTTATATTTTTATTAACTTTTGCACAATGCCCTACATATTTAAGTCATATTTTTGGGAAAGGATCAGTTTACTTGAGGTAAGATTTCTTTTAGTGCAATAAATATATATATATATATATATACACTATATATATAGTCTGAAAAATTTTTTGAATGTTGATATTAGTGTGATTGGAATTTTAGTCATTTGAAGATTTCTTTAATAAAATTGTCTAACTGATTTTATATGTCACCATTTCAGTCATATATATTTTATACGTGTATTGGGGGAACTTGTATTATGTATTCGTACCAGGGTAAGAACAAACCCTAAATTAATTCAATAGAGTAGCTGGTTTGATTAGTTTATGAGATTAGAAATTGTTTGATATTGCTGAATGAATTGAATATTACAATGATTCTTCTTCAATAAAGTCTCTGTTGCAGTCAATAGAGTCTCTGTTGCATTCAATTAAGTTGATTTGATTTCAATGAAGTCTCTGTTGCATTCAAAAAACTATATTGAATTTGAAAAAGTCTCTGTTGAAATTCGATAAAGCCTTTGCATTTAAACTGGTTAAAAAACCTAAATTTGATCCTTGAAAACATCTGTAAAATTACAAAAAAGAATTTTTGATTTGACTGGACGATTTAATAGGAATTAAGAAGTTGCAATATACACATATTCTAAAGAATTTAGAATCCTCAGGCAGGATTCTTTGATGAAATAAAGTTTGAAGTTAGCACTCGTCCAAAAAGAATGCCGATCCGTTCCAGGACAAAGAGCAACAGCTTCAGTTCCTTATGTTCGTTCTAGAAATATATCAATAGTAGCAGCGAGGAATAAGACAGGCATGTAATATTACAAGATACATTACACCCCTGCGAAAGTTAAAGATTTTCAAATATATTTGAATGAAATTTAAAATGAATGCATGGAAAAAAATATTGTGGATCCTTTTTGTATCTTAAACAAGGCTAGGATGCATCATGTTAGATTGATCTTCTCGATTTATTACACCTTTTTATTTGACTCCCTACTGTTCCTTCCTCAACCCTATTGAGAGTTTTTTTGCAAAATGAAAGAACTATGTAATTAGGCAACAATAGCCGTATTAAAATCAATTAATAAATTCCAAAGAAAATGGATTTCTTGCGATTACATTTGAAGATTGCAAAGCATATTATATGAATATGCTTATAGGTATTTTGATAAATCAGCAAACAGGGAGGAAATCAATCTTTAAAGGTCGTTACATTAAAGAATTTTGATATAAACTCATTATTGTAATTGATTTTTGAAAACGACAGAAAAGAATTTTTTTATTTTGTGTAATGAATTTTCAAAAGTATATTTTTGCAGTTTTTCAGATTTGATCGAGGATTAAATAAAGATTATTTTTAGCTAGTTTATATACAAAGACTTTATTGAACATAACAGAATTTTTTAAATGCAACATAAACTTCATTGAAATCAAAAAGATTTTATTGAACATAACAGAATTTTTTAAATGCAACATAAACTTCATTGAAATCAAATCGATTTAATTGAATGCAATAGAGACTCAATTGACTGTAACAAAGAGTTTATTGAAAAAAATTATTGTATTTTGAAATATATTTATAAACTGTTTATGTTTATTCCTTGAAAATATTGAAGAAACTTTAATTATCTTTGAAAAACTTTAATAGTTCTTATATTATCTTTGGAAAACTTTAAAGATCTTTAATTATCTTTGGAAAACTTTAAAGAACTTTGGTTTTCAGTAGAAAAACTTGGCACGAACTTTGAAAATTTTACCTAAAGAATTTTAAAGTTTTTCAAAGTTTTTCAATGACAATTTGACTGGGGATGCCCCTTCATATTTCAGATTAGGCAATATAATTCGAAATACGTGTTTTTCTATTCGTTCTATCTTTAGTGATTGTGATTGCCAGATAGGAGCACAATATTGCAAAATTTATCAAATAATAGATGAATGCATCCTTGACTTCTATTCCATTGCGTATAGCTAATCTTATGAAATGTATTCGTTTTGCAGCCTTGCTAATAAAATGGTTTGTATTTTCATACCACTAGTAGCTTATTTACACTATTACACAATTTACTTCAATTTCATCATAGTGTAGTTTTTAAGGAATGAAATGGTCAATTCTTAACATTTACTAGGGTGAAGGGACATCAAACGAATTTGGCTCTACTTGGTTATTTCTGTCATAATCTCATGTACTATGCTTTATTTCTTCATTTTTACTGACGATTTCCCAGGCCGTGGTATAATCCACATTTTAAGTCTATCCGGTTTTTCAATAGTAGATTTTTAAAAATAATTCGTTCTTCCTTTTATTTAACCCTCTAATGATCATTGGAGTCCATTAGACCCCCCAGCAAATTCGCAAACCTCTTCCCAATTAATTCAGACGAATTAATAAAAGAATTATTATTTTAATATATAGCTTTGGAAATTTTTTTTTGAAATTACGAAAATGGAAGTAGTTTTCGCAGTATCACCAGTTAGTCGGTTTGTGTTAATTGGGTTCTGTTGGACTCCAAATACAATTCCGAGAGAGTACCAGTATCAATGTTTCTGGTTGGTTTGAAAATCAAATCAATTATATGAAGCAGAGATGGAAGTGAGGCTGGTCAACGCATGGGGCAAGGTGAGTATGGAGGAAGATTTTTCCAAAGTGGGTGCCCATGGGGTAAAATTGGATAAACACACTTTTGAGATGAGAAAAACTGAACCAAAAAACTGCCATTTTAGAGATTGAAAAATTATTTTCTTACATTACAGTTCCTTACATGATAAAATTTTGATCGACTGGGAAATTTTGAAAAAACTAAAAACAATATTTTTGAACTGATTTGTGATCAATAGGCTTTGCAATTATCTTTGCTCCTTGCATATATAGCACTGAAGTTTTTCCAGATTGCAATTTAGGGAAATCACACAAGCATTGAATGTTTGTTATTGCAATTGGCAAGAAACTAATATCTCCTCTTTCAGCAACTTCGGCTATACAAAAATTAATACCTGTGTCGTCATCCAGAGCAGCAAAAAGATGCTGTCTGCTCACGAGAATACGATAGAAAACAAAATCTATATGTTTGATCTGTCAACGAAACATTTCTTCAGAACATTTCATGATTGTTTTGTCAGAAAAGTAGGAAATAGATTGCACTGTCTTTAGTTTTACAAGAAATACATTTACATATATACATTGGCAGAATAGCATCAATGATAAAAGCAAGTAGTAGTTTGATTTCACTTTACTAGCTTTTAACGAAGTTCAATTACTTCTAGTTCAAAAATACCTTTTTTTTAATTTTTAAACACTTGTTCTCATGCAAAAATCTGAAATCAATAGTAAATATAAATATACCTATTAAGGCTCTAAAAACAGATTTTTCAACGTATTTTAAATGTATCCAGGTTAGAGTTAAATTGTAAAATTGATTTATAAATACCACGATTATCTAAATATAAAAATTCTAATTCTCTTTATTAAACTAAGTATAGTAAAATCAAACAATGAAAATTGTGGGGTCTAATGGACCCCAATTAACACTAACCTAATACAGAAATGTTTGTCATTTGAGGGTTAATGAACATTTTTAAAATATGAATATAAGAAACTTCATGTTGAATGGAAAAATAAGAAAAATCTGCATAGTCAAATTTACAACAGAACTATAAATTTGCTGTGCTTAAAAAAGCCTTGTTTTGGACTCGTTGTATATCGGCTCGTTGACAACTCTGAACCTACCTAATCATCAAAATTTTGAACAAGAAAAGTAACTGATTTATGATTCAAAAAGTATACAAAGTACAAAACAGTTTCGAGATGATATATCACTGCATGAACTATATTTTAACAATATTATTTTTTGAAAATTACATCATAAATTATTGCAGTGAATGCTAGCTTGATTTCTGTGTACTCTGTCTGATTACAATGTACTTAAGCAAATAAATGTTTGTGTTTCATATTTTAAAATATGTTATAACGCTTAAATCGTAGCTGCGGCAACGGCTAATCATTCCTCACTGCGAATTAGTTGCGGCGTAAGTTTTAAAAAATTACAACTATGCAATATAGCCTTGCATTACTCTTTTAAAAAATAGTTAGCAGTTATTTCTCTTTGATGTTTGTATAAACACTCCATTAAATTTTTCGGATTTTACAAATTTCGTAAATTCAATTTCTGCAACTAATGCATTTAGAATTGCAAAACTCAAACGTCGGATTTGTTTAAATTTAGTGAACACAAATCATTGCGACATTCTAAGCTCTACATATTAATGTGTGTCTGCGTTAATCCCAAAATTGACTGTTTATGCAAAGAGAGTGGCATCAAAGAGCTCTACCCAACTTTAGGCCCAACCCAATTTCAACTCTGAAACCAAGAGTATTTACTAAAATGCAAAGCATTCTAGCTAATGAGGTCTCAACTCCTTAATAGATGGCAAAATTTTGGATCTTAACTACCTGTGACACAGCAAAGCTGCCTCACAGGAATGTACAGCAAACACTGGCCTTATGCCTATCTCATAGAACAGAAACAGAGAGTTTTCTTTCTGTATCACTGCCTTATGAGACGCACCCTATCTGGTGCCGGTAGCAGTCTTGTTAACTGTGTTTCCACTGTGTCGCCGTCTGTCCCCACAACACTAGAACAGACAGACTTCTCGACCGTTAAAATAGAATAGAGATAGAGTAACTTAAAAGTTCTGTGGCCTATTGTTTCAACGCATTTAAAGTCTGATGTAGGTTTGGAACCCTGCACATCGACTCGCCCACTGAGTGTTAGCATTACCCAGTAACAACCATGATGAGGTATTCTCTGGGACGTTTTAGGTTTAGCCCTTATGGTTCCCAAAGAAAATCATTGAAATTTTATTAAGTTTTTCTTCTACTTAAAAAGCTAATTTTAAATGTTTGGTGAAATGCTTACGGACAAATTTCCAATATGGTTTCCAAAAAAGTGGTAAATTCAATAACATGATTGTTCTGTATTTTATCTGCTATTTTATTCATTACTCTATTCAAAATTTCGATCAATTTACCTGTGCAATTTAGCATTAACATTTCGTTTATAATTGTAAGAACACACTGATATGTGTACTGTTATAATAGTGATACGATACTGAGGCCTCCTCAATATCTATAGTCATTATCTTTTTCGACTGGGATTATTCTTAAAGAAATACTGTCAATAAGATGCGCAATGCTTAAAATAGACTCAATAGTCTCTTACTGTGGTTTATCATATACTTAATAGGGGAGACCGGGGCACAGTGGATCAAGGGGCCCAGTGAAATCATAATAATTTTCTACAATGAATGAGTAAAGAGAAAATATGACAACATGCCTAAGTTCATTATAATGTACTGTAGTGTCAATTCCTTAAAGAGTATCACAATTTTGACCATGACTATTGATATAAACATTGAAGCAGTAATAAAATGTCATAAATATTCACATTGTTTAGACTTGAATTTTTGTGATCCACTGTGCCCCGGTCTCCCCTACATAATTCAAGCACCGTGCTATTGACACTGTTTGAATGTAACCTTCGTTGACAATGTGATATCGCATATAGAAAAAATATTTTGAATTCTTCCAATCATGTGTTTTTATTATTTGGTCTAGCAACAGATTTGTATCATTTGGGTAGGGCCTTAAATTATATATAAAAATGAATATTCACATTACTAGCAGCAGAAATTAGCATCAAGTTATGCAATCATTGAAATTCTTATGCAGTTCAACATTGGCGAATGAATCAATAACTGACCACATTACACC
>CABFPE010000632.1:207994-218584 GCA_900660155.1 Hofstenia miamia | reverse complement strand
TCTCTAGTAATATTATTATGCCCATGATTTTTAAATTATTACAGAAATTTTAAAGTAAAGTTAAATTTCAAACATGTTATTGCATCATAAATTGATGGCATGTGAACGCTCCGAATTGCAGCTTTCAACAAGCATGTAGCACACCTGCTTTTAAATTTCAATTTCGCGAAGGGAAAGCTTAAATTCGCCAAATGAAACATGAAATTCTCCTAATTAAAATTCCAATTTTCCAATCAAAGTTTAAATTTAAAAACAAAATCAAATTAACAAAAGTAAAAGCAATTTCGCAAAATGAATATTTAAATATTATCCGTCAAAATGGGAAAGTTATATTTGTCTTTTAATTGTATATCTTTTGTATTATGGACATTTCTTATCATTGAAATACAAAAGTAAATTTATTCAATTACTTAGAATTTCAAATCTATTTATTTTGAAGAAAATAACAGGACGCCTGATAAGAAAGCTGCTAAATTAATTTAAAGGTAATAACACACTATGCAGGCATCGCTTCCATTTTTCACGAAATTTTATGTAATAAATGAGACAAAATGTTGTAGTTAAGCAAAATAATTTGAAATCGGTGCTAATTGCTAATTAATACAAACAATCAGCAATCATTCCACACTGCAACGTTAATAACAATTTAGATGCTTTAACTTAGTTAATATTTATGACTTGGTGAGAAAAGAACTTATCAAATTTAGTTCTTCATTTAGATTTTTCAGTATATCTTTTATATAAAATTTCAATTTAAATTGAAATTATAATATTTATCATTATTACTATATAATTCTAAGTAGGCATTTGTTACTGTAATAATTTCAGTGTAGAGTAATGCTGAACATCTAAATAAACAACAAAGCATTTTTTATCCAATTTATATTGGATGTATAATGCTATTTCTAACAGTCTTCTGATACCATTTAGTGGTCACCAAACAAACTACAACACATTATTAAAGAAAATTAAGCATTTCTTAAAATTTTCATTGTTAGAGAAGCCTTTTAGACGTTTTATTAATTTTTAAAACATTTTATGAACAATTTTTGAAAAAAAATATATTTAAAATTGACTCCTAAGTGAAACAAAACCTTGAGATTCTGACCAATTAATAATATCACAAAATTGCTGAACATTACCATGTAATTTTTTCAATCCCTTTTTGGTAACGTACATTCTGACTTGTTCAAATTTCATCAATGTAGAAATTGACAATTCCTTGGAGAAACTTTAAATTTACATTAAATTTACAAGTAGTTAGTCATATTATTCTGCTTAGTCTGATCATTTAAATAGAGATGCAATTTTACTACGTGGCCATTACACACGTTATTGAAATATAACACCTGCATTTGTTTTTCGTAGCTAGATATTTCTAAGATATAGAAGTTTTTTACATATAGATAAATAATTGCTTGTTATATTTTGCATTCTATGAAGAAAGCTTGTAGTTAAGAAAACATTTGCATTTCCAAATTTGGAACTGTTTTCTTTAAATGCAAACTTGCCATATTTATTTTCAATAGCGTAGATGTCATGTACGTGTGTAGCAAAATTAAATCATTGCTTTCATCCTTTACAATTCCCATTTAAGATATTAGAAAAAATAATGATAATGATTTAAGACAAATGAGGAATTGAGTTCTAAATGTGACAAAAAATTGAAATTTTCCCCAATTAACAAAATCCCAAAATTATTGAAAACTACCAAGTAACAATTTTTTAAATCTCATTTTTTGTTAACGTTCGAAGTTCATAAGTGGATAAGGTGACAACTCGTTGGAAAATCTCTAAATTTTAGTTTAATTTACAAGTATTTCATATTATTTTGTTTAATCTGATCATGAAAGCACCTCAATTCCTTGGTGATTACAGATTATGTTTTTCAAAATCGTAGATTAGACTTGTTGTGAATACAAAAAAAGTCTGGATGTATTATCTTCAGCATTCCGGGAAAATGACCATTTTGAACTTTTACGAGACATAAGTTAATCAAATATATAAATTTTTTTCATTACTAAATTTTATTATTCCAAACAGCGCAATCATGAATTACATACAAAAACATAACATCTGTATTTCGCACAATTACAAATTAAATCTTCCAATAAGGATAGTTTTCAATAGCTAACAATATAATGAAAAAATATGACAACACATATTATATAAAATTGGCTCCGGTCCAGGTTGAAATTGAAAAGTTGGTACCAGTTACGTACTGGTCCCATCCAGAGTTTCAACTCTGCACTTCTAGTATTGTCATCTTTTAGTGTTTGATTGTTGAGAACTTCATATCTAGCAGGAAATCCTTCATTCTAAATTAACGAAATTTAAGTGATGTTTATGAATTTCGTTTTTTCATCGAGTAAGAATAAGATAAAAAACCTCTCGAATCAGCAAAGATACCCTGAGTTTGATTAATTGTAAATAATTTGTAATCTATTATGTATATATATATATATATATATATATATATATATATATATATATTCTAAAAATGATGTTAACAGGAAGTTGCTTGCATTTCATTTTGATAGTTCATTCATTCAGTTATCAATCAAATGATTTTAATTATGTTGCATACGGGTATCAACAATTATAAGAACTTATACACTGTTTTATGGAAAATCTTTCCTCACTACTATTCATCCCTCTCTATTCAGATATCCCGACAGATATCAATTTTTTCTCTATTTGGAGATGATTGAAAATTTCTTTTGCAATTGCACCAGATAAAACTGTTGTTGATTACAAAAATTTAACAAACTAGGTTCTTAATAACAAGATTAATTTAAACGGACATAGATTCAAGCACTTAGCAATTCTTAAGCATCCTGGCATTCAAAATATTTTTTAAGACATTGGTGTTTATCTCTTCAAATTTGAACTGGTCTGTACACAATGCTGCTAAAGTTATATTATGTTATGTTATTATCTTAAATTTGAAAAAAAATATGCAACAATTAATGTTAAAATTACCCTGTTTACTCTATAAATTGTATCATCTTTCACATATGCTTCAAACGTTTGCTTGCCTGAAACTAGAGAACTTCCAAAAATGTCGTTCAAAATTATCAGTAAACAATTATATCTATCTAAACAAGGTCCTAAAATTCACAAAACTTGCAAGGCTACACTATTTTATGCTTAACTATGATTAGTGAGCATTATAATTTAGCTCCAAAAGCATATACCTATCAAAGATGCTATTTCTTAGTTTAAGCTTCTGCCAGGGCATGCACTACTCATCCATTTGAAATGTGTATATTCATAATGATGAATTTCAAGGGCTATGCCAACCTCTTCATTATGATATACAGTATAGGAAAATTTTAACAGACGATGCAATGGGAGCATTTTAAAAACAAAATTAAAGGTTGAGACTTAATCTTCTTCAAGATCCTTTGGTGGATGAATGGGAGCAAGAAATTCAATTTTGCCTGAGCATAGAGTAATTTTCAAACAAAGGCCAAAATGATACTCAACAAATTTGCATCAGACACATGAGATGTTTCTACAGTATAAACTGAACTTATTCAATAAGTAATTAACTTTATTGAGGGGTGCTTGCAAGTGATCAGTGCTTAAGATACTTACAGCCTTTGAGCAACGCCAATATATTCTATGGTGATACTGATCTACAAAAGTGTGCGGAAACAATCTGTCCTGAACAAGATATTCAAGATTTTGCACTTAGTTACAGAGAGTTTTCATCAAGCAATAAGTTGATTGAAATTTTAGGTCAGCATAAGTGTCTGGTTATTGCTTTTGTACTGTACCCAATTTCCAATAATGTCAAATGCCTTATTTCAACCTATAATATCTTTAGGATGCCTCATAGACCTAGCCTTTCAGCATCAACAGTTAAAAATTCACTTTATTTTAACTCGAATATGACACTGGAAGCTCGGTTTTTGGACTGATTCCAACAGACTTTTAAAAATCCATATTCTTTCTTTAACCTTACACTTGGGATACTTGAGCTTATATCATTTTTAATGAACTTTTAACTGGCAAATACAACTTAAATGTTTCTTGATGTATTTCATTCTATTCTCTTATTCATCAATACACTTGCTGTTTGAAAATGTAGTAATAAAGAAATATACATTTAAAATTATTTTGTACGTATTGTTTTTTTGGCAATTTATTTTCATTTTTCATAAAAAATAAACCTATTTGATAAGTCAAATTCAGCTAAATAATATCTACAAGAATTATATCGGCATTATTTTTTCAATTTTTAGAAACTTGAAAACAGTTGCGCACATCATTGTTGTCGTTAATTTGGTTCACAAAATTCATATAACAGTTTAATTCGTTTTTATTAGTAATATTTTTGTTATTTCAGCATATTTTTGGTTATTTTCTTCTATTTTACAAGAATAAGTCAATAGATAAATAAATAAATAATTAAATGAATTAATTAATCAAAATTTACATTCCTATCTTAATGAAATATTGTGATCCGCTTCGGTTGAATTTGAAAATAAGATCACAATTCTACCTCTAGTCAAATATGTTATCTACAATTATATAATGGCATTGCTATTTACTGCACAGCGCATATTGATGAATTTCTTTATCATTGATTGTTTGTAGGATTTTCGGATGGGGTCATCTTAGTCGCCCCGCAAAATGTCATTAAATTTTGAGAAAATTAATTCTAAAAAATGCATTTCAAAACCTTAGATTATGAATTTTTATATATTTTATCGAACATTTTTTGATTCAACCATTCAATATCAATTTGGAAAACCTGATGGAACTGAATTTTTGTTGAGATTTAAAGATGTTTCATTTTCGATATATAGTATTGATAGTTTTTACTAAAATATTAAAATTAAGTCCATAAATATAGTAGAATTGCTATATAACGAACATACTTTTAACGGCTATTTGCTTATAACTTTAAATCCTTATAATGCAAAAAAATTGGAACAATATTGGTTCTGGATGAAATAATTTCAGCACAGTACCAGTAAATGAGTGCATCTATTGAAATTACATCAAGTAAATACAATTAGTTATTTACTTAAAAAAGAATAGCAGTTAAAATCTTGTTTGTTTGAAAATTTTGCCTCATAATAGTGGCACGGAAATTTTATAACAAATTTTAAAAGTCGGTATAATACTACAGAATAAATAAAAAGTTAAAATATAATTTAATCTATAAGCTTACAGTTGTACCCTGATTCTGACAAACATGCTGCAAAAATATTAACTTTCATAAACTGTACAAAAATACATTCAAAGCAATGTAGAAAAAAAGCGTAGCTAAAATCTTGTTCATTTTTCAATCATCACCTGCTGTATAAGGATATAAGACTTCATAGCGAACACTCATGCCTTCATTCTAAATTTTCAATTATCACTTACTAAATATAATTAACACAAAATTCATGTTTTTAACGACGTTAGTTGAGTTTTTTATCCATATATTTAACTAAGATTTTGACCTCAGAAAGAAATCTCTATCAGGAGTGACTTGATAAAATTCACATACTGCAAGCAGTATATAATATCTTATAACATTACCCAAAATAACTATCATGTGACTTAATTTTGATAAATATAATGTTGTTATAATAACTGAAAAGATTACTATTTCGTAAAGCAGCTTATGAAATTTCTACAATAAACGATATTATAGCATTTGCTTTCACATTTCACAGGTGGTTGCTTCCCAAAGTACCTTGAAGGTTTAGCTTATTATTTAAGATTTTGGGTATCACCGTCACAAAACAAATTTCTTTTCCATACAATGCATGATACACATCATGATTGCTTACATTTATAGCACTTGACTCTTGTTATATTTTGGCAGTTTTGAGTTCCGCTTACTGAACATTTGAAGTGTTTCACGGATCCATTCTGTATCGTGATGCTTTATGTATTTTGCACTTGAGAATTTGAATGATACAAAAAGAGAGCTTGTCAAAGTTGGATGATGAAATCTTTGCTGGAAACTTTGAATGCGATATATCCCTATAGTAAATCTTTGAATACATTTTCCACAGTATCACATTCATTAGACGAGTTTTCATTTGAAAAAGCATAGTTTTCCTCATTAAAATCAGGATCATTTAAATCCCTATCTTCAGAATCAATATTAGCTAAAACCAGAGCATAAATCCCTTCACTCCCTTCTCTGTGGGGTCGTTCTGCCATTAGTAAAACAGTGAACTTTTTTTGTTCAAATATTTCTCAAATGAGAAGGATTGGTGATTTAAATATCAATCTAAAGATTGACCTAATCTCTTACATAAACAAAATGTGCTGGTTAAAATTGACGCAATGAGCGTTTGGTGATATTTTTTAAGAATTATAAAAAAAAGATGATAGAGTTTATAAAAGATAAAGCTCAATTCAATAGGTCAAAGTAAGGAATAAAGTCAGTCAATTTGTGTCACCAACTCACTGGACTTGTGAAATGAGAGCTATAGCAATGTTGCAAGCGGTCAATTAACAGTTAAACATTTTAAGTTAAGAAACTGCTCTGCATGTTGTTGCTATGCATCCGTACTGAGTGAATACTGCTGTACCGGTATATATTTAATAATTTATATATATAATATATATATATATATATATATATATATATATATATATATATATATATATATATATATGTCGAAATGCCTTTAATTTTTATAATAATAGATTAGATAGTAGGTAAGTGGAAGAAGAACTACGATATACATGTATATCTCTGGCAGGGGCGTACGCAGGATTTTCCTAAGGAGGTATCTTAGTCATAATGAAGTGAGTGACCAAAAGCAGGTCAAAATCCTGCTAAAAGTATTGAAAATATTGAAAAATAGACTATAAATAATGCATTTCACGATCTGATTTTAAATTTTTTTACTGAAAAACATGACAGGGAGACATTCTACCATGTACACCTCCTTGCTTACGCTATTGATGTCTTGTAAAAAGGGCTGATTGGAGGTGCCATTCCAAAATTTGTAATTTTTCTTCCAACTTCTTCATTGATGCGTGTTTAATCTGATCAATATCATTTGGTATGCCTTGATAGATGATGCATTTTATAGAATAGAATGGTATATTTGATAAAAACTATTATAATAAACTGCAAAATTAAAACTACTTTAAAAAATATACAATTTTTACCTTTTTTATTTGATAACAAGGAACAGAATTAAAAAAATGGATGTTTTTCGTTCTGTTCCATATTTTGCATAACAGTAATGACCAGATTTAGGTAAATGATTACGTGACAAAAGTTTTCCTCAAAATAAATAATGATTGTATATATATGGGTTCTTTAACAGTTTCCTTGAGTTTAAAATCTCCAAATGGTGATATAATTTTTTCTGCCTGTCATTGCACTCTCTGTAGTTTCAAATAAAGTTTTTTCGGAAGATATGTAAAAGCTGGTGACGACAAACTCATGACACCTTGCAAAATAGCATTGTACACTATTTCCAATTAGTTTTAATAATTATTGGCCTAAGCAATTTCATGCCATATAAAAGGTCACTGGCTTTTATAATTGTATTTGTTATATGGTGGCTCCAACTAAGATTATCATTCACGATGTCACCCACAAATTTGATATTGATATGATTACATATGGTTAGATCACTTTGCTAATCAATGATTTAATTTAACTAAATTGGAAATACCCCAAGAAACAACATTATTGAATTCAGATGTAAAAATATTTTCAGAGAATACAGGTGCCACAGAACTAACATTATCAGCATATTTAATAATCAGGTTGTTATTATCCTAAGTTTGAAGGTCACATAAGAAAATACAGAAGAGTTGGTCTCAGAACAGATTCCACCACTAAGAATACTAGACAAGTAAATCTTGTGATACCCAATTTTGACTTGCTGTGATTTTTCAATCAGGTAGTCTCCAATCCATTTAATAAAACCTCATGGAAATTCAATTGTAATAGTTTTTTAATAAGGAGTTGATGAGGTACTGAGTCAAATGCCTTACTAAAGTGAAAAGATTGAACTGTGGTTATTTTACCAAGCATCTTAATGAAAGCAGTAACAGTCCCTCCTCCACGTTTGTATGCAAACTGAGAACCATCATCCATATCAGCAAGTTGTTACGCAACAGGATTTATTACATTTTTTTCTAAAATTACAATTTTAGAGAACTGAAAGCAAGTTGTTTGCGGTTGGGTATACGAGTTTTGGGCATAGCAATAACATGTGATAATTTCCATTTTAATAGGAAGTGTTTAAGTATGAAAAATATTACACACCCATGTAGCCAACCACTGGTGGACAATCAACGACAGAAACGTTGGGCCACCGGGTGAATTTGGCCGCCCGTGCATCAGTGGACCACCAGTGGCTAACTGGTGGCTAGTTAGTGGGCCACTGTTGGCAAAAGTACGATTTCAGCATCAGAGCAATAGTCTCAAATGTAACAATAGCAAATTTTTATATAGATAGAGTTTAAACATTGCAGTTTAAACTAACACAAACCCAACAAAGGGTTGAAGCCAATGCTAGCAAGCTTTCCGTTTAAATTGATATTAATTTGGCAATGGACAATATAAAGAATTTTTTTATAACCATTAACAACAAGCATACAAAAATTCCCAATTCAACCTTAATTTATATAGAAATTAATTTCACGGTCCGCGAATAATCGTGAATAAATTATTTTGAGATGTATTATTTATGATTAAAATAAATCAGATGTCACTAGTGGTCCGTCAGTGAATTATTATTCAGAAAATCAGAGATGCTTCCATTTGCACACAAGTTTAGTATATAATTTCAAAACTTTTCAAAAATTGTATGCATATTTATACTGTTGCACACAATCTCAGACCCCAGTTTATTTTTAAAATGTTTATATGCTATCATATCATTGAGTTGAAAGCATGTAATTACTTCTCCATAATAAGTTTAATAGTGGGAGACATCCAAACTGGATCACTATCCTTGATTTCTACAAAATTGACTGAGATACACGCCATAGCCAATGAATTATATAAGAAATCAAGATTTAAATCAATGTCATTGAAGTGGTAGAGCTTTGCAAAATTTACTTGTTGTAAATTTATAAAAAATCTATGTAAAAAGGGTGTTATACTAACGATTTCTGTCCCAACTTTCGTCCAGATTTTGTTTAAACAAAACTCCGGAATGTAGCACACAAAAATCCTACAAAAGTTTGGACAAAAATCCTGTAAAAGGTTTGGACAAAATATAGCATACCAATTCAAACAGTGGTTTGTTCTCTCGGATTTTTCGGAACTTCTAGAAATTAAGTAGACATCAATCAAATATTGATACTTCAAGGGAATAGCCGTATAGACTGTTAGATACAGTGGGATGTTGAACTAGTCATAAAGTCTTAATTGATATATTTCTACAAGTGACGGTGAATGTGTGAATACAACATTATTTCTACCCGCAAAGTTGCGTGATTAATTATTATTTTCGTCATATCTCTATATTGTGACTTACAATCGGGTATAAAGTATAGACTAATTACAATAGTTTTTCAAAAGTTAACTTTTATTGAATCATTTAACCTTAAACAGCCTGGTGTCCGTTTAAACGGACAAACTGAATTGCCTTTCTACAATGACCAGATTAATTTCAAATGACAGCACCATTTAGCACGTTCTTTTATTAAACAACGAGGAACATAAATCTACTTGTGGTGATTTGCTTTCATTAAAATACATTCTGAATGGGCGACCCATTAAATAGCAAACTACTAGAAAAAATTTCAGGCTGTTTAAGGTTAAGAATTCATGCTAAAACTTTAAGATGAATTTATCCATAATTTAAGGTTTGAATAAATGCAGCCATAACTTATACAAAGTAAATTTATTAGGAGTCCAGGTGGATTTTGCAACGTATTATATATCTCATCAGCTAATATTTTTATCCACTACATAAAGATTTTGCATAACAATACTGATGTATTTATTAGCTATACAGCTGAATTTTATAAATTTTAATAAGTTATGAAAAATATTATTTTGAAATAATATGGGAATATGAAGTATTCAGCCAGCCCTTATTTCTTAAATGAGATATTCAATATAATGTCCTCGTCATTAGGTACTCCTTGATCACAGCCAATTTATTTGAATTGGCTGCGTGTATTCAAATTTTTCATATTTTAGTTTTAATAATTTTTTTCAATTCTTTGGTTTACTTTACTTTATTGCAGTATATGGTAAGCTAAGTAAATCCAATTAAGTTTATTAGATTTTAATTACGGCAGTGTACGACTAGGGTCAAACCGATAAAGCGAATAATAATTCCATGCGCAAATAGCCGTAGTTGCCATATCTACCTCAATAAACGGTAATTATAATTACATTAATCCCAAGTATCAAAAAGCCATAGAAAGAAATAACCAAATATTTATGACATAAAAGAGCAAACAAATTAAACACCAAAAAATAAAATCCCAATGAATTATAATGCCAAATTTAAATAAAATCGCAAATAATTTTAATGCCGAATTTGAAAATCGCAAAAAATTAAAATACTAAAATTGAAAATCCCAAAAATTAAAAACACCAAATTAATGCAATCAAATATATATATATATATATATATATATATA
>CABFPE010000632.1:175926-199002 GCA_900660155.1 Hofstenia miamia | reverse complement strand
CAGGTAGGTGGTTATATATCAATGATCATTATGCTAAATACATTACACTATAATTGTTAATAGAATAAATAATAGATTCATCAATTATTGAGATTTACATTAGAATAATATTCTTCAAATAAGCATTACCTTGCAACACATTCTTCTAGTTTGGAGCATACATTGCTAAGTCGCTCACAAGAAGAGTGCGTGTTGAGGAGTTTTTGGTATTTCGATTTCCAATAACCACATTGTTTGGTCAGCTCCTCCACTTCGTTCTCTAATTCGCGAATTTTCGCTCTTTTACTTAGTTTGGTTGTTGAATTATCCTCTTCAGCTAAGAGTTCAGAGGAAGCCGAATTTTCAAATTCTGTTAAGGCTCTCTTTGCATTACTTGATGATGACTAAATTATAAAACCATAAAGCCTTGCATTAAAACAATAATCGTGCAAAATAATAAAGAAACTGTAATCTACGGTCATATATGCACTTAGATAATCCTCAATTTTAAGCGAGTAACAAATATTGTTAGCATACAAAAAATACGTAGACTATTTCTGCTGAAATCTAAGTTCAAACTAACAAACCATAAACTTGAATTATAAATTAAGAGAAAACAATGTATAACTTAAATTAACAGGTCGACATTTAAATATATAAACGCCCATTACTTACAGCAACATTTTCAACACGCTTCAATGGGGGTGATGGCCTTGGATGTTGAGCTTTCTCTCTCGCTCGCAGAAGCGATGGGCGAAATGCTAGTTGCTGGTGCGCCAACAATTCTCTCATCAAAGAAAAAAAGAACACGCCGCTACACAAAATGTTCTCTCTCCTCTCAAAGAAAGCTGAAGCTCTTCTTTTCAAAGGCTCACACAGCTGCAACACAATCTTCTCCTACCAAGAAATTTTTGTTGTTTTCGCTTTGAAAAAATCAATTTTAAATATCACGAAATTAAGTTCGACTACAACTTGCTGCCAACTTTGAAGAAGTAACTACTCCAAAATTTATTGATGTATTTGAATGTTCCAAATATCATTATCAGCCTCGTGATCCAACAAGAAATTTGTGCTAGTAAATGAAGATATCAGAAGTCTAATTTTAAGCTGTTTAACATGAAATCATATAAGCTACCAAAAAATATTGTCATATTTACTATAAATATAGAAACTTAATATATTAGAAAAAATATTCTTGCCAAATCTTATAAAAAAAATATTATGGTACCATTTTTGCAATGCGAATATCACATTATTTTTTCTGATTTCTATTATTAATTACACTTTATAGTCTAATAAATATGCAATTATTTTTTTTTAAGAATTTTTATGAGAAATATCAAACTTGAAATCAAATTTTCAAACTTTCAAATTTCAAATCGAATAATATTCAAATATTCAAAGACCTTTAATTTTCATACATCACTTTCGTCAAACTTTGAAAGCGCTGGTTAATAATAAAATACTCAAACGGGTTGAAAATATAGCTTACTTGAAAGTTATGAATGTTTGTGGGAACCTTAGTTGTGCTTAACACTACTTATTAAAATAATGGTGCAAACAAATGGCCGGAAATTACTTACTATTACATAACAGTGCATGTCAATAAAGAAAAATGCAATGAAATTTAATAAATTTATAAATAATTTGTTTAAAAATAAAGCTTACATTATATGAAAAATGCTAATTATGCCCAAATAAATGTATTTAAGTATTCAGTAGAGATTAATATACTATTGAGAGTCCATTCAAGATAAATATGTCAATTGCGGATCTTGAAGCAAAAAGTTGAAAAGGCAGAATGTTCTATAATTATGTCAGGCACTATATATATATATATATATAATCTATTTTATAATTTAAATATTAACGAGGAATAGTTGACTACTTGTGGCAGGAAAAGTAGTGACAATGGTCTTGACATTTTTAGAATGTTATTTACAAGGTGTTTCTTTTTATATCTGAAAAAGCCCCTTCAACACATTTTAAATTATTGGAAAGAACATTGTATATATAGCTATAATAAATATTCAAAATAATTTATTGATGAACTTTGCTTGAAAAAAGGAAAACAACAAATGCAGATTTAACAATCCTATAGATTTTCCTTTTAAAAAATTAATTTCAAAACCTTGCTTAGTAAATAAATTTCAGTTTTGCCATACTTGCATTCATATGTTTGTCATGTATAATTGATGAGTTGCTTTTAATTTTTATATGTAATTAGCGGTTTAGCATTCACTATTAAGCAATTTGCTGGGGTTATTATTTCTTAAATTGCATTATGTTTAATAATAGAATATCAGAATAAGGGTTTTGTATTTCAGAAGATGCATCTTTTAGCCAAAATCTATATTAAATGATTCCAAATGATGCCAATTTTTTCCAAAATATTGGAAAATTTGGCTTATAAATATCCGTATCTATAATCAAAGATGCTTTTGCTATAACTTGAGGGTGACCTTAAAAAAGCCCATTGGAAATTGGAAAGCCAAAATTGAAATTGATGCAATAAAGAATTCACGGTGATTTTGGTCTTTTTTAATCAGTCAAATTGAGATAAGGACTCTCAGCTATACTCACAAATTGTGAAACGTTTAGAGAATTTGAGTTCATCGTTGTAAGAATAGCAAATTACGAGGCTTTATTGAATTCAATATATTTTTCTACAGAAGCACTAAGCTGCCAGCCCTTAACTGCCAACAAATTTGCAATTATTTACTTCAAATATTTAAGCTCAAAATTTTTACTCTTTTTAATGATTGTTATCATCTCTAATTCAAAAATGCAACTTAATTTTTCAAAATATTACTTAAATTTTTAACAAAATTTAAATGTAATACATGTTATTGCATCATACATTGATATGATGTGAACGTGACTAATTGTAGCTTTCAACAAGCATGTAGCTCCCCTACTTTCAATTTTCGAATTCGCCAAAGGAAAGTTAAAAATTGCCAAATAAAAAGGGAATTCCGCTAATGAAAATTCAAATTATCCAAATGAAATTTTAAATTGGATAAGTGAAAAATCAAATTCGCCAAAAGAAAATTCAATTTCATCAAATGAAAATTTAAATTATACTCAATCAAAGTGTTTGATATAAAAGTTATATTTGTGTTTTAGTTGTATCTCTTTTGTATGTATTATGGACATTTGTTATCCTTGAAATTAATTTTTTATCAAATCTGTTTAAAAAAATGTATTCAATATTTTAGAAATTCAAATATATTTATTTTGAAGAAATTAACAGGATGTCTGTTAAAAAAGCTGCTATATTAATTTAAGGATAATAACACACTATGCAGGCAACAACAAAAATAATCGCTTCCATTTTTCACGAAATGTCATGTAGTAAATGAAAGAAAATGGATCCTTTAACTTAGTTAATGTTTATGGTTTGGTGAGGAGATAAATTATCAAATTATTTTTCATTTAAATTTTTTGGTATTTCTTTTTTATCACATTTTAATTTAAATCCAAATTATATTATTTATCATGATTACTATATAATTCTTATTAGGCATTTGTTAATGTAATAAACTCCATGAAGGGTTATGCTTAGCATCTAAATAAACAACAAAGCATTTTTTATCCAGTATATATTGGATGTAAAATGTGTTAAAATACCTTTTCTAGACGTATTATATAAAGCTATTTCTAACAGATTTCTGATGACACTAGTGTTCACCAAACAAAATACAAAACTATAATTAAAGAAAATTACACATTTGTTTACCTTTTAATTGTTAGAGTCGGCTTTTAGACATTTTATTATTTATTTAAAACATTTTAAGCACATTTTTTTTAAAAAAATTATATTTAAATTTTCTCTTACTACATTTGAGTTTGCAAATTACATTGTAGAGGCTGTTGCAAAATATATTCAATAAAAACACCAGCCAGTCTCACTTTCACAGTGTGCAGGAGTACTTAATTAGTTGGACATATAATTTCAAAATAGGTTAAACCATCTGAAAAACAATAGAAATTTAATGTACACATAAAGTAAAATTTCTTAATGAGTGAACTCTCTTTAAATTATTGAGAAAAAACGGGATCTTGGAAATTTTACATAGTTACATTAAACATGACCATAAACTATGATAGACCTATGAGTAATGTAATTTTTCTCAAATGAATAATTAAAAATATGTTAGTGGAAAATATTTACTGTTAAAATCTCTGACTCATGCAATATATATTTTTGTAAATATTTGAAAAATAATATATTATTTTTCAATAATTTGGATTTGTTCTGAAAATCGATGGAAGAACAAGGCAATTAAAACATAATGCAAATGCTTATTTAAAAATATATATGCTCTAACCCAACCAATGAATAGATGTGTTACTCATGGCTAGATTCAATTTTACTTTGCGACCATGACACGCACGTTATTGAAGTATGACACCTGCATTTGTTTTTTGAAGCTAGATATTTCTAAGATGGAAATTTTTTGTATACAGATGCGATTCATAATTATGCATTTCTATAGATAAGTCATAAAAATAATTGTTTGATATATTTTTCATTCTATGAAGTTTTTGTCACAATTAAGCCACCTGCATTTCCAAATTTGGAGGTGTTTTTTTTAAATGCAAGCTTGCTATATATATTTTCAATAGCGTAGATGTCATGTACGTGTGTAGCAAAATTAAATCATTGCTTTCATCCTTCACAATTCCCATTTAAGATATTAGAAAAAATAATGATAATGATTTAAGACAAATGAGGAATTGAGTTCCAATTGTGACAAAACATTGAGATTCTCCCCAATTAACAAAATCCCAAAATTATTGAAAACTACCAAGTAACAATTTTTTAAATCTCATTTTTTGATAACGTTCGAAGTTCATCAATGGATAAGGTGACAACTCGTTGGAAAATCTCTCTAAATTTTAGTTAAATTTACAAGTAGTTCATATTATTCTGTTTAATCTGATCATGAAAGAACCTCAATTCCTTGGTGATTACAGATTATGTTTTTCAAAATCGTAGATTAGACTTGTTGTGAATACAAAAAAAGTCTGGATATATTATCTTCAGCATTCCGGGAAAATGACCATTTTGAACTTTTACGAGACATAAGCTAATCAAATATATAAATTTTTTTCATTACTAAATTTCATTATTCCAAACAACGCAATCATGACCGCTACATCTAGGGGACAACAAAACTACAAAGTGAATTGCATACAAAAACATAACATCTGTATTTCGCACAATGAGAAATTAAATCTTCCAATAGGGATAGTTTTCAATCGGTAACAATATAATGTAAAAAATATGATAACGCATATTAAATAAAATTGGCTCCTGTCCAGTTAGAAATTGAACAAAGTTTATGGCGGAAACCCACGCACTATCAACGATCTACTATTACCGAAGAAATTCGTGCCATACCATTAGATTTGGTGAACAAGATGTGCCGATCTGTTCTTGGACTAGGTTAACAAATGTATTGCACGTGATGCTCATCATTTTGAACATTTGCTATGAATACTTTCTTCTTTTATGATTCATCGTTTTGGACATTATAACCTCAGTAAGTTGTTTTAGACTCGCTACACTGCATATTCTACGATGAATGATTCGTTTTTTATTCCTACTCTTCTGAATAAAGTTATTTTTCTCGTAAAATGAAGCGTCTGGTTACTTTTGTTACACCCTGTATATATGTTCAAAAAATAATAGTGCTTTAGTTTGCATTAGTTATAAATATTTGTTGTTAACAATTTGTAAATAAAATGCTTTTTTGAGCTTTACTGAAAAAATAATGCCGATGAAAGTTAAAAGTAAATATTTTACATACTGCAACCACAGATTCTTCAGCAGTATTGAATTTTTCTTCCAAAAATCTTAAATCATCTCCCAGAGAGCTTTGAAAAAGTAATTCTTTCAGAAAAGTGTCTTTCAGTTGTTGTATTTTCAATGCAACTTCATATTCTAAAACTAAGATGTTTGGCCGAGTAGATAATAGACTATTAGTAGTTTAACGTGTAATACACGAGCTAGCGTTAGGGACTTGATATTTATGGCAATCCTGACGTATAATATAGTACATTGTTAAATAAGTTTACTAGCCGTATAAAGCAGGCGTTACTAATGCACATCAAATATATATGTGATTTTTAGAGAAAATATTTAACCAAAAATATATACTTCCAAAAATTTGTGGCATAGCTATTTTTAAGTATTAAATAATTGCAAAACATCGTACATAACAAAATATTTTGGAATTTGATTAACATTTTCCTAATATTACATTACGAATGTTCTTTTTTTCTGATGTCAATTTAGTAAAATATTCTTATTAGTTCAGTTTCCAAAACACGGAGCGCTCAATTCCTAACAGTAATTTGGCACACAGATAAACTTTTCGCCAATTTTATTCTAGACTTATATATGTAAGAACATGGGAGATACCACTAATCGCTATATAAGACATTCTGAATTTCTATTCGCATATTTTTGTCTATATTGATTATCTGAAAATTTATATATATATATATAAATTTAATTTAATTTTTTTCAATAAATTGATGGAGTTCTCATGCATATTTAATATTGGTTATAGCGGTCTTGAACTTAAAATAGTGAAACATCGTACCTGACACAGGAATGTGAAATTCACTAAGCATCTTCTCAGCAATCAATTTGTAATCCTTCTGATGTTTTCTTAGCAGAAAAATTAAATGTATACATCACGTGATTTGTTAGAGGAATCAAAGCAAGTGATTTTACGCGTGGACGTCCACTACCAAAGTACTACATTAAAATTTAACAAAAAATTTCTAATTTCTACTCATCCTTTAAAAATGAGTACTTTTGCGTAATCTCCCCTCCACTCAAATAATTGCAAAATTATGCTAGTTTATCAATATAATAATTATATTCTTAATCCTAGTCCCAACTCCAACCTTTACACTAACCCAAGCCATAGCCCTAATGCTAAACAAAGTCAATCCACACCTTAGTCTTAACCCTAACCCAAACCATACCCCAAACATTATGTAGAGAATAATTTGCAAATTTATTATTAATATCAGTAAATTTATAAAATAATTACAATATACTACAATTAATATGCAAATTAGTGGTTCAACCAAGCGGCATTTGTTGGTTTACAAAGCAATTATAATATTTGGCAACAACAGGAATATGTTTTCATTGCGTCGACTCTATTATGATGAAGAACATAGTATTATGTTAGGTTTATGGTTTGGGCTAAGATTTCGGTTAGGGTAAAATTTAGTTTAAAATTATAGTTGCGCTTAAAGCTGTTTAGGTTAGGGTTAGGATTAGGGATATGGTTAAGGCTATACAATTTATAATTATTATTTTGAAAATTAGCATATTCTTGCAATAATATAGGTTCTAAAAATTAATGCTTTTGACACAAGCAAAAATGCAAACTAAAGCTAAATCATAGTGAAAATGTTGTCTTCCTTCTAAAACATTTTTTTTACAAAATTTATGCAACTTCCAAAAAATTGAAATAAACTATTTAATAACAAGATATATACATATTTATTGAGCTTCCAAAAACATGGAAACGAAGATTCTGTAAGAAAAGACAGACAGCTTAAACAAACATGATTAGTAAAATTCAAATGCTTGTAAGGAGAATAAAATTATTATTCAAATTTAACACACTAATATGTCTTAAAGAATGCCTAATTCTTTTAACCTCTTAAATATGAAAACCTCTATTTATAAATGAGTAAATAGTAGAAACAAAATAATAGTATTTGGGAGTTATTTAAATTAACTTTTAAAAAGTTCAAAACTTTGTTTGACAACATCTCATGCGCAGTTATTACCGATAAATATGACAAAATCTCAATTACATATAATATTTCTTAAATGTTTAGCATATGTAAAGCAAATCAAACTAAATGTACAGATGAATTCACAGCTAAAGTACCGTATCAAAAACTTAGGTAAATC
Organism: Hofstenia miamia; assembly: GCA_900660155.1. NCBI lineage: Eukaryota > Metazoa > Xenacoelomorpha > Acoela > Hofsteniidae > Hofstenia > Hofstenia miamia. The sequence goes on along the minus strand of CABFPE010000632.1, from coordinate 191,069 downwards.
TGGATCACTTGAAAATCCAAAGAAAAATATAATCTAAATTTATTCTAAGATAAAATTGGGTAATTGTTGGCTCATATACTAATAATGTAATAATAATGTAGAAATATTGCAGAATTATTTATATCATGTCCCAAACTAAAATGCTACATATTTAGAGCATCCAAAGAAAGGTTAATACTCACCTACATCGCCATTGTTTTGTTCAAATAAATACGCTAACTTGATTGCCACAGTGTGTAAGCTGTGCTTGGAATAATCCCAATTGAAAAAAGATGAAGGACTATAGATATTAAGGAGGCCTCGGCATCACTATTAAAATATTTCGAAGTTTTTTGAAATATTTACTTCTATTAAATAAAAATTCAATGAAACACGGATAAAATTTTTTTCGAAAAGACTAATGAATAAAATACCAGGCAAAATACAAAATAATCAGGTTATTGAATTTACCATTTTTTATGGAAACCATATTTGAAATTTCCCAATAAACATTTTGGTTGCAGCAACTTTTCACATACGTTGATTTTGAGACGTAAAATGCGTTGCACAGACGTTCCCGGAACGTAAAATTTGAAACGAACTAGTTGCCTGGACGTGTTAATGACAGTCACAGCAAAGGTCAAATTGTAACATCATTTATAACTGCAAAATACAATGTGCCGGTTGGGTTGGGTTCCACCCATATATCATACAACCAAAATACAACGTTGATACAACCCAAAATGTTTATTGGATTGTCCGTGAAGCTTTTCACAACATTTTTAAAATTTGCTTTTTGAGTGGAGGAAAATTTAATTAAATTTTTAAGTCTTTCGTTATTACAAAATATAGTTACTAAATATTTGCGTGTTTTTCCTTGGGATAGAGTAATTCTACCCAAAACAAATCAGTGTTCTAACAATGATAAACAAACTGTTAATCCAAAATTGCAGAGAGGTAAATTAATCGAAATTTTGAATCGATTCAAATTTTTAAATGGAAAATAAATTGAAATAATACTGCTACAAATTGCAAAAGCATCGGTGAAGAAGTATATCATATAACATCACCTGCTTGACATTAGGGGAACCCGCGGTGAATCCTCAAGGCTTAATATACACGTTAGATTTTTATAACTTTCTTAAAAAGCACTATTCAGGTTCTTGCCACATGCCTTCACAGAACCTCCAGAGCATTGTGAAAAATCGAAATCAAAATGAATCGATTCATTTCCTAAAAATCTATCGAAATGAAAACATTCAAAAGCACCGTACCTTAGTTAATGCGTTGACAAAAATATGCCACAGAACTATTAAGCTACTCTATCTCTATCCTATTTTTAAATGTATTAATTGTTTCAAATTAAGGGTATTAAGGGGGGGAGGGGTACAGGTACTATGGTTGCGAGTACGGGTAAACTTACAAAATTACAGAAATTGTTTTATACACCATGAAAGTCTATTTCACTCTCCTAGAATAATTCTGACAATCCTGCTATTTTCTTGGACGCATTACAAGCTTTAGAATAAAATCCTCATCAATCGATGCCAATATGCTATCAACAGTTGAACCTCTCGGAAAAGCAATATGTCTTAGCTTTGTAATTGCTTCATTTAATATATGTAGCATGAATTTTGGTGGAATACAAATCTGATAATTGCTTCGAAGGCTTCCAAGATTAATTTTATCTAAAGCCTCAAAATGTAAAACACTCTATAACTAAAGCGAATTCATAATTTTTTCAATATCCGAAAGCATTATATTTCATGCAACAATATTTCCACAAACATCCACAAATACTAAACTTAAATGATGCTCATATATCAATATATTCAAATTGAACTGTCCATTTCACCTTCTGAACTTCGTTTAAATGTACGCGCTCACAACTGCTTCCTCAATGCATCAATTAATATCACAAAGCTTTTCTATAATATATTCCAAAGAGATTTAGCATTTAGTTGCTTAGCATGTACAAGATAGATATTTACTTGGCTTTGACTTGACACGAAGTATTGGAAAAAATTTTCAGAAATGTCCAGATAACTCTTCTTTATTAGACAGCAGTGAATGCAATCAACCCTAATACCATAAATTTATAAACATCGTGTTGAAAAATAATATTTGCATTTCAAAATTTTGATATACATTTCTAAAATCCAATTTGGTTTTAACTTCAGTGTGTAGATTTTATAATAATTTTCTAAGCCAATTAACTTTGGTCTATCCAACTTAAAAATTTAAGAATTTGTTTTGGTAAGAATCATAAACTGGGCCTAAATGGGATGAAATGGCCTTAATTGGAATGGACCGACATTAAGGTTTCGCAGATAGCGCCAGGTTCGTACTAATGTTTTCCTCCCATATCAAACACTCTGCATCAATCAACAAAAGCGAAATACCAAATTTCATCAAAAGCTAATTGAAACTTAAATTCATTCTGTATAAAGGATTAAGTATAAGTTGTTTTGAATGAAAATAAACATTAAGAAGAGAATAATAATATGAAAATAACTCATAAAGCTTTTTCATTGGAACCATAGCACGAGGCCACGTAAAAAAGTAATAAGTCATGTCCCATCTAATGATTCCACAATTGATTGTTAATGCTTGATCGATTTTGGCGTTATAGCATAATTTAAAACATGAAACACAAACATTTATTTGCTTAAGTACATTGTAATCAGACAGAGTACACAGAAATCAAGCTAACATTTACTACAAACATTTATGAGGTAATTTTCACTAAATAATATTGTTAAAATATATTTCATGCAGTGATATTTAGATAGGTTCAAACTTGTCTACGAGCAAATTTACAACGACCCGATATACAACGAGCTCAAAACAAGGCTTTTTTAAATATATTTCATGCAGTGATATGTCATTTCAGAACTATTTTATACTTGTTAAATATGTTGAATGGAAATGGGTCAAACTTTCTGGACCGAACTTGCTCATTTGGGCGAGTAGAAATTAAGCAATACATGATATTTCGATGACCAATTCAAAAACTAAAACTTACAAAACAAAAGTAACACATAAGTAAGAATTGGCACTTGTTCATATATATATATATATATATATATATATATATATATAATTGCTTGCATTTAATTTTGATAGTTCATTCATTCATATATATATATATATATATATATATATATATATATATATATATCAACAATTATAAGAACTTATACCTGTTTTATGGAAAATCTTTCCTCACTACTATTCATCCCCTCTTATTCAGATATCCCGACAGATATCAATTTTTTCTCTATTTGGAGATGATTGAAAATTTCTTTTGCANTATTTTCAATAGCGTAGATGTCATGTACGTGTGTAGCAAAATTAAATCATTGCTTTCATCCTTCACAATTCCCATTTAAGATATTAGAAAAAATAATGATAATGATTTAAGACAAATGATGAATTGAGTTCCAATTGTGACAAAACATTGAAATTCTCCCCAATTAACAAAATCCCAAAATTATTGAAAACTACCAAGTAACAATTATTTAAATCTCATTTTTTGTTAACGTTCGAAGTTCATTAGTGGATAAGGTGACAACTCGTTGGAAAATCTCTAAATTTTAGTTAAATTTACAAGTAGTTCATATTATTCTGTTTAATCTGATCATGAAAGCACCTCAATTCCTTGGTGATTACAGATTATGTTTTTCAAAATCGTAGATTAGACTTGTTGTGAATACAAAAAAAGTCTGGATGTATTATCTTCAGCATTCCGGGAAAATGACCATTTTGAACTTTTACGAGACATAAGTTAATCAAATATATAAATTTTTTTCATTACTAAATTTTATTATTCCAAACAGCGCAATCATGAATTACATACAAAAACATAACATCTGTATTTCGCACAATTACAAATTAAATCTTCCAATAAGGATAGTTTTCAATAGCTAACAATATAATGAAAAAATATGACAACACATATTATATAAAATTGGCTCCGGTCCAGGTTGAAATTGAAAAGTTGGTACCAGTTACGTACTGGTCCCATCCAGAGTTTCAACTCTGCACTTCTAGTATTGTCATCTTTTAGTGTTTGATTGTTGAGAACTTCATATCTAGCAGGAAATCCTTCATTCTAAATTAACGAAATTTAAGTGATGTTTATGAATTTCGTTTTTTCATCGAGTAAGAATAAGATAAAAAACCTCTCGAATCAGCAAAGATACCCTGAGTTTGATTAATTGTAAATAATTTGTAATCTATTATGCTTATATATATATATATATATATATATATATAAATATAAATATTCTAAAAATGATGTTAACAGGAAGTTGCTTGCATTTCATTTTGATAGTTCATTCATTCAGTTATCAATCAAATGATTTTAATTATGTTGCATACGGGTATCAACAATTATAAGAACTTATACACTGTTTTATGGAAAATCTTTCCTCACTACTATTCATCCCTCTCTATTCAGATATCCCGACAGATATCAATTTTTTCTCTATTTGGAGATGATTGAAAATTTCTTTTGCAATTGCACCAGATAAAACTGTTGTTGATTACAAAAATTTAACAAACTAGGTTCTTAATAACAAGATTAATTTAAACGGACATAGATTCAAGCACTTAGCAATTCTTAAGCATCCTGGCATTCAAAATATTTTTTAAGACATTGGTGTTTATCTCTTCAAATTTGAACTGGTCTGTCACAATGCTACTTAAGTTAAATCATGTTATGTTATTCTCTTAAATTTGAAAAAAAATATGCAACAATTAATGTTAAAATTACCATGTTTACTCTATAAATTGTATCATCTTTCACATATGCTTCAAACGTTTGCTTGCCTGAAACTAGAGAACTTCCAAAAATGTCGTTCAAAATTATCAGTAAACAATTATATCTATCTAAACAAGGTCCTAAAATTCACAAAACTTGCAAGGCTACACTATTTTATGCTTAACTATGATTAGTGAGCATTATAATTTAGCTCCAAAAGCATATACCTATCAAAGATGCTATTTCTTAGTTTAAGCTTCTGCCAGGGCATGCACTACTCATCCATTTGAAATGTGTATATTCATAATGATGAATTTCAAGGGCTATGCCAACCTCTTCATTATGATATACAGTATAGGAAAATTTTAACAGACGATGCAATGGGAGCATTTTAAAAACAAAATTAAAGGTTGAGACTTAATCTTCTTCAAGATCCTTTGGTGGATGAATGGGAGCAAGAAATTCAATTTTGCCTGAGCATAGAGTAATTTTCAAACAAAGGCCAAAATGATACTCAACAAATTTGCATCAGACACATGAGATGTTTCTACAGTATGAACTGAACTTATTCAATAAGTAATTAACTTTATTGAGGGGTGCTTGCAAGTGATCAGTGCTTAAGATACTTACAGCCTTTGAGCAACGCCAATATATTCTATGGTGATACTGATCTACAAAAGTGTGCGGAAACAATCTGTCCTGAACAAGATATTCAAGATTTTGCACTTAGTTACAGAGAGTTTTCATCAAGCAATAAGTNAGCATAAGTGTCTGGTTATTGCTTTTGTACTGTACCCAATTTCCAATAATGTCAAATGCCTTATTTCAACCTATAATATCTTTAGGATGCCTCATAGACCTAGCCTTTCAGCATCAACAGTTAAAAATTCACTTTATTTTAACTCGAATATGACACTGGAAGCTCGGTTTTTGGACTGATTCCAACAGACTTTTAAAAATCCATATTCTTTCTTTAACCTTACACTTGGGATACTTGAGCTTATGTCATTTTTAATGAACTTTTAACTGGCAAATACAACTTAAATGTTTCTTGATGTATTTCATTCTATTCTCTTATTCATCAATACACTTGCTGTTTGAAAATGTAGTAATAAAGAAATATACATTTAAAATTATTTTGTACGTATTGTTTTTTTGGCAATTTATTTTCATTTTTCATAAAAAATAAACCTATTTGATAAGTCAAATTCAGCTAAATAATATCTACAAGAATTATATCGGAATTATTTTTTCAATAGTTAGAAACTTGAAAACAGTTGCGCACATCATTGTTGTCGTTAATTTGGTTCACAAAATTCATATAACAGTTTAATTCGTTTTTATTAGTAATATTTTTGTTATTTCAGCATATTTTTGGTTATTTTCTTCTATTTTACAAGAATAAGTCAATAGATAAATAAATAAATAATTAAATGAATTAATTAATCAAAAATAATAACTTTCATAAACTGTACAAAAATACATTCAAAGCAATGTAGAAAAAAAGCGTAGCTAAAATCTTGTTCATTTTTCAATCATCACCTGCTGTATAAGGATATAAGACTTCATAGCGAACACTCATGCCTTCATTCTAAATTTTCAATTATCACTTACTAAATATAATTAACACAAAATTCATGTTTTTAACGACGTTAGTTGAGTTTTATCCATATATTTAACTAAGATTTTGACCTCAGAAAGAAATCTCTATCAGGAGTGACTTGATAAAATTCACATACTGCAAGCAGTATATAATATCTTATTACAGTACCCAAAATAACTATCATGTGACTTAATTTTGATAAATATAATATTGTTACATTAACTGAAAAGATTACTATTTCGTAAAGCAGCTTATGAAATTTCTACAATAAACGATATTATAGCATTTGCTTTCACATTTCACAGGTGGTTGCTTCCCAAAGTACCTTGAAGGTTTAGCTTATTATTTAAGATTTTGGGTATCACCGTCACAAAACAAATTTCTTTTCCATACAATGCATGATACACATCATGATTGCTTACATTTATAGCAATTGACTCTTGTTATATTTTGGCAGTTTTGAGTTCCGCTTACTGAACATTTGAAGTGTTTCACGGATCCATTCTGTATCGTGATGCTTTATGTATTTTGCACTTGAGAATTTGAATGATACAAAAAGAGAGCTTGTCAAAGTTGGATGATGAAATCTTTGCTGGAAACTTTGAATGCGATATATCCCTATAGTAAATCTTTGAATACATTTTCCACAGTATCACATTCATTAGACGAGTTTTCATTTGAAAAAGGATAGTTTTCCTCATTAAAATAAGGACCATTTAAATCCCTATCTTCAGAATCAATATTAGCTAAAACCAGAGCATAAATCCCTTCACTCCCTTCTCTGTGNCTGTGGGGTCGTTCTGCCATTAGTAAAACAGTGAACTTTTTGTTCAAATATTTCTCAAATGAGAAGGATTGGTGATTTAAATATCAATCTAAAGATTGACCTAATCTCTTACATAAACAATAATGTGTGGTTAAAATTGACGCAATGAGCGTTTGGTGATATTTTTTAAGAATATAAACAAAAAGATGATAGAGTTTATAAAAGATAATGCTCAATTCAATAGGTCAAAGTAAGGAATAAAGTCAGTCAATTTGGGTCACCAACTCACAGGACCTGTCAAATGAGAGCTTTAGCAATGTTGCAAGCGGTCAATTAACAGTTAAACATTTTAAGTTAAGAAACTGCTCTGCATGTTGTTGCTATGCATCCGTACTGAGTGAATACATGCTGTACCGGTTTAAATTTACTAATTTATCAATACGCAATTACAAATAAATAAATAAAGAAATATATATATATATATATATATATAAAATGCATATACCAGGTGGGTCGAAATGCCTTTAATTTTTATAATAATAGATTAGATAGTAGGTAAATGGAAGAAGAACTACGATATACATGTATATCTCTGGCAGGAGTGTATGCAGGATTTTCCTACGGGGGTATCTTAGTCATAATGAAGTGAGTGACCAAAAGCAGGTCAAAATCCTTCTAAAAATTTTGAAAATATTGAAAAATAGATTATAAAAAATGCATTTCACGATCTGATTTTAAATTTTTTTACTGAAAAACATGACAGGGAGACATTCTACCATGTACACCTCCTTGCTTTCGCTATTGATGTCTTGTAAAAAGGGCTGATTGGAGGTGCCATTCCAAAATTTGTAATTTTTCTTCCAACTTCTTCATTGATGCGTGTTTAATCTGATCAATATCATTTGGTATGCCTTGATAGATGATGCATTTTATAGAATAGAATGGTATATTTGATAAAAACTATTATAATAAACTGCAAAATTAAAACTACTTTAAAAAATATACAATTTTTACCTTTTTTATTTGATAACAAGGAACAGAATTAAAAAAATGGATGTTTTTCGTTCTGTTCCATATTTTGCATAACAGTAATGACCAGATCTAGGTAAATGATTACGTGACAAAAGTTTTTCTCAAAATAAATAATGATTGTCTATATCTGGGTTCTTTAACAGTTTCCTTGAATTTCAAATGTCCAAAGGGTTTCAAATCAAGTTTTTTCGGAAGATATGTAAAAGCTGGTGACGAAAAATTCATGACACCTTGCACAATAGCATTGTACACTATTTCCAATTGGTTTTAATAATTATTGGCCTAAGCAATTTCATACCATATAAAAGGTCACTGGTTTTTATAATTGTATTTGTTATATGGTGGCTCCAACTAAGATTATCATTCACGATGTCACCCACAAATTTGATATGATTACATATGGTTAGATCACTTTGCTAATCAATGATTTAATTTAACTAAATTGGAAATACCCCAAGAAACAACATTATTGAATTCAGATGTAAAAATATTTTCAGAGAATACAGGTGCCACAGAACTAACATTATCAGCATATTTAATAATCAGGTTGTTATTATCCTAAGTTTGAAGGTCACATAAGAAAATACAGAAGAGTTGGTCTCAGAACAGATTCCACCACTAAGAATACTAGACAAGTAAATCTTGTGATACCCAATTTTGACTTGCTGTGATTTTTCAATCAGGTAGTCTCCAATCCATTTAATAAAACCTCATGGAAATTCAATTGTAATAGTTTTTTAATAAGAAGTTGATGAGGTACTGAGTCAAATGCCTTACTAAGGTGAAAAGATTGAACTGTGGTTATTTTACCAAGCATCTTAATGAAAGCAGTAACAGTCCCTCCTCCACGTTTGTATGCAAACTGAGAACCATCATCCATATCAGCAAGTTGTTACGCAACAGGATTTATTACATTTTTTTCTAAAATTACAATTATAGAGAACTGAAAGCAAGTTGTTTGCGGTTGGGTATACGAGTTTTGGGCATAGCAATAACATGTGATAATTTCCATTTTAATAGGAAGTGTTTAAGTATGAAAAATATTACACACCCATGTAGCCAACCACTGGTGGACCACCAACGGCAGAAACGTTGGGCCACCGGGTGAATTTTGCCGCCCGTGCATCAGTGGACCACCAGTGGCTAACTGGTGGCTAGTTGGTGGGCCACTGGTGGCAAAAGTACGATTTCAGCATCAGAGCAATAGTCTCAAATGTAACAATAGCAAATTTTTATATAGATAGAGTTTAAACATTTCAGTTTAAACTAACACAAATCCAACAAAGGGTTGAAGCCAATGCTAGCAAGCTTTCCGTTTAAATTGATATTAATTTGGCAATGGACAATTAAAGAATTTTTTTATAACCAATAGCAACAAGCATACAAAAATTCCCAATTCAACCTTAATTTATATAGAAATTAATTTCACGGTCCGCGAATAATCGTGAATAAATTATTTTGAGATGTATTATTTATGATTAAAATAAATCAGATGTCACTAGTGGTCCGTCAGTGAATTATTATTCAGAAAATCAGAGATGCTTCCATTTGCACACAAGTTTAGTATATAATTTCAAAACTTTTCAAAAATTGTATGCATATTTATACTGTTGCACACAATCTCAGACCCCAGTTTATTTTTAAAATGTTTATATGCTATCATATCATTGAGTTGAAAGCATGTAATTACTTCTCCATAATAAGTTTAATAGTGGGAGACATCCAAACTGGATCACTATCCTTGATTTCTACAAAATTGACTGAGATACACGCCATAGCCAATGAATTATATAAGAAATCAAGATTTAAATCAATGTCATTGAAGTGGTAGAGCTTTGCAAAATTTACTTGTTGTAAATTTATAAAAAATCTATGTAAAAAGGGTGTTATACTAACGATTTCTGTCCCAACTTTCGTCCAGATTTTGTTTAAACAAAACTCCGGAATGTAGCACACAAAAATCCTACAAAAGTTTGGACAAAAATCCTGAAAAAAGTTTGGACAAAATAAAGCATACCAATTCAAACAAATTTGGAAAATAATTTTTTCAGCGGTTTGTTCTCTCGGATTTTTCGGAACTACTTGAAATTAAGTAGACATCAATCAAATATGGGTACTTCAAGAGAATAGCCGTCAGATTACAATAAAGTATATATTGTGAATTTACTTCAACACAATTAAGTTATACTTTCTAGACTTTCAGTTTCATTTTCTAATAAAATATATCAATATTAAAAATATAAAAGTAAAAAGTAAGTTGTGATCACAAATGGGTGGCGGTTATATTCACAAATACAGCATGGAAGATTTTGTGAATAGTTTGTACGTTGGCTAGAAAATTTGTATTTTTTCCAACACAACAGCCTCGAATGCCTGTTCACTCAAATTTCCAAGATTCTGCCCATACTTTTTGAAACATTCAGGAACGTGGTGTAGAACTATATGAAACATTGGTGGTTCTCCTATACCTACACTCATGAATGGTGATTCAAATTCCCAAAGCAACAACGAACACCTTCGGAAAAATTTACAAAATGCATCGGCGTATCGTAGACACATTAGTGGGAGAAAGCTTCGTAAAATACTAGTGTGTAATAAAGCTCTAAATAGATGCTAGCATCAAAACTTTGATTGAAAGTATATACATGACAGCTAGTATTTTTTGGAAAAGGGTTTTTATCTTATGAAAACCACAAAAAAATTATTTATCTTCCAATATTCACATAGACAGCTTTTGAAAATAGGGATATAATATGGGGTAGATAGGGATGAAAGGGGAGTGGGGACAGCCGTCCCCTCTGTTTTGCTAACAAATAAGAATATTAAAGCAACTTAGTATTAAATTCTATATTTTCCGTAACAATAACAAACGCAATAAAGAAAGGACATGATGAAATTTAATAATTCGTGAAAAATTTTATTATTAAAATTATTTTTATACCATTTATCCACCATCCCGCACTAAAGTTCAAAAAAATAAATTTGGAATACACCTAATATATATATATAATATATATATATATATATATATATATATATAGCTTAGCAACTTTGCATGAAAACGTTTTTTTGTAATTTTTTACCACTCTCTGAGGCATGGAGTCCATTAGCTTTTGACACAATGCTATCATCTCAGATTCGTGATTCCACACTCTTCCAAATGGAGATATTGCCTCTTTCAGGCTGCCAACTGTGTTCTGCTTGATCATGTGCTTCACCAGTACCCCTAAGTTTGTTATTTTTAGACCAAAACACTGTGGAGGTTAATCAAGCAAGGGTATACCAAGCTGTTGAAATTTAATTTGTTAATCACTGACATGTATAGTTGCGTTATCCTGCTGAAAAATGCCGTCTCCCATTGTAAACCACTCGTTCATCTGAGGTACTATTTGCATAACAAAAATATGATTAATATACTATTGAGTTTTTTCTCCACAACATGAAATCGTCCATGTCCAAATAGGAGAAGCAACAACATTACCTTCCTGGCAAACTTGAAGGTAAGATTATAATGATTATCAATGAGTGGCATGCCATCCAACACACATAAAACTTTGACTTTTATTCGATAACATATACCATAGTTTCATTACTTATAACTACCCATTGCCACATTTAAATTGTCCATTCTTGATGACAACTTGTCTAAGCAAGTCTTGCAGCACGTTGCCCAGGAGTGAGAATGCGCTTTTTCAAAGGTTATATTCACTTGAAACCAATTTCATAAAGTGCTTTCTTTACTGCTGATGTACTCATATTATCACCAATTGGTCCCATCATTGTTTTGACATCATTCACAGTGGCTTTGGGATTGTTTAAAGAAATTCGTTTGATTTGCTTATAATGTCTTTCTATCAATTTTTTGTTGTCGCAACCAAAATTTTTCTATTAAATATAATATGCATCAGTTTCCCTATGCTGTTTGATTATGCGTGATACACTGCTTTGATTAATTCCAACATATTCAGCAGTATCGGTTTGTGACATTGATGAATCTTCATGAAAAACTATGACTTGGGTCCTTCTCTCATCTCTATGCACCATCATCAAAATATCAATTTCTTTAAATTTTCAAAAATATTGTCATCAACTGAAGCAGAAACGGTTATTAAGCACTGTTGACATTCTGGGGACAAAAATAACTTAAATTTCTAAATTATATAAAAAATTGTCAGTATTTTATACATTTTTGGCGATTATGTAGACTTGCTGAACAATACTATATATATATATATACAGTGGTGTGCAAACGTTTGAATACACCTAAATAACTGTACATAATTGTCTCTTTCCCTTATCTATGGCAAATATGCATGGTGAAAACAGTATTATATGTATATATTGGTTCATATATTGAATTTTTGGAATGGTTTGCATGTTGTATTGAGATGTGTGGCACATGGGAGCAGTTTGCATTATATTCTTAATATGGAGCTCTCACTTAGTATTTGTGCAATAATAGTGCTGCTAAGAGATGACAGTTACTCTTATCAACAAAGTGTTGCAGTAATGTTTTGAGAAATATAGTGGATGATCCAATAAGACTTATTTCCAAAAACCGACTGCCAGATTCACCAAATAGGGACTACTAATACTAGTGTTAGCAGCTCATTTGTATTGGGCCAACTTCCACCAGAGGTGTAAATAAACACTTCAACAATATTCTGACACCTCTCCAAAAGTTTTTTCTGAAATTGTGGTTTAATCTACTGAAATCAATAAAAATGCTAGTGTATTCAGGTTTTTCCACACCACTGTTAATATGAAACACACACATATATATATATATATATATATATATATATACTTGAAANTTCCAGTACTGCACATTACAAAGTTCCCTTTAACTAAATATATATATATATATATATATATATATACTTGAAAAGCAGCTAAAGCTTTCTAGGGGGTAGAACATACTTTATCAAATTTATATAAACGTTTTGGGTTATTACTTCAGATAGGGCATAACTTTTGTAATCATGAATAATTTTTGACACATGGAGGATTCTCTCTGTGACATTAATATGAAAGACTAAACATTTCTCTCAAAATATCACCCTTAAGATAATTTTGAAATTATTGAAAATTATAAATTTTGACTATTAGAAAAAAACCGTTCCTAAGCATGTTAAATATACTTATTGGATAATCGCATGGTAATTTTGTTGGTTTAAGATTTGATTTAATAGAAAAAATCTAAATTTAACAAAAATTCTTAATGAAAAATCATATAAATTTTGAAATGCATTCAAGAATATTGTATAGAAATGATTCTATTAGTCTTATTAAGAAAAAATAGCAACATACAGCGACAATGTTCCCCATTTCTGATTTATACTTTGGTTCAAATGATGTAAAACATTCCATAAACATCCATTGCGAATTCTTTCCAGTACGTTCTTCGCAAACCAGCTCAACATTAAATTCATTTTCCATTTCATCTTGGATGTAATTGGAAGACATTTCTAAACAAAATATAGTTCATTTACCAATTAAAAAAATAACATCAAAACAGCTTTGCGTAAATACAAAGGTTTGCACTTAGCAATTAATATTCATGGTGTTATTACCCTAGTAAACACGTTTGGCAAATTTCGGAAATAATTGCCAAATATATGGATAAAAATGCAAATTTTTTTAACTGGCAAATTTCCAAATATTTGGCAATTATCCACATTTTTACAAATACTACATTCCCTAACTTACAGTTTATTTGATTAAATAAACATGTACATAATATAATATTTCGAACATTTTTAAAACTAATATAAAAATTTTAACTGATCAGGAATTAATATTGATAACAATTAAAATATTTCTATATATATATAAGAATAGTTTCTGCAACAATTCAATACGGACTAAGTACTACTTGAAAGCAAAGAACATCACGTGTGTCTTTGTATTTTTTATGTTCATACCACAAATAAATCTTAAATTTACCATAATTATAAATGTTTAAATTATAATGTATATTGGCCAAAATATTGAGCTTATTGTCATTGAATATAAAAAAGCTAAATTGATTTAATGTCAATGTTTTGGAAATCTAAAGGCTTGATATTGAGTTGAAACCTTTAGACCAATGCTCATTCAGTACTGGTTGTATGCACTAGCTGTATACGCTATGATGTATATTGTGAGAGTAGTCTGATCAACTCCTATTTTAAATAAATAAGTTTGATGGAAATTAAATGGCATGCATAAGTTTCATTGGCAATGTGTTTGATAAAATAATTTGAAAATCGCTTAGAAAAAATTTAGAAAATTTAGTAAGTAATTGAAAAATATTTGGAACGGATTTACAAATGAAATCCAAAAATTTGGCACTAATTTGGCAGTTTTTTGCCAAGTTTTCCAAACTTTTTGACTAGGGTATGCCAATTATGCATATTAAATCGCTCATTAATGTTATTTTCAAAATTATTTCTTGGTGCAAGCATGTGTATAGATTTGAAAGATTACTTTCAAATGTCAATTTCTATAAATATTTTTAATTTATGTGAACGGAATACACTAGATTTTTTCTCATCGTTATTAGCTTGATTTGGAAATATTTTTAAACTTTTATTTATATATAGAGAAAAACAGATAGAATAATATAATAGAATAATATAATTTATTCATTGCCTCAGGCATTTTAAATATACAGTGTGACCTCGCCTATTCGCGGTTCGCCTTTCGCGGCCCCGCATATTCGCGGGTTAAGAAAAGTTCCAATATGTGCAAATCTATTACGAGATAACCAAATGTGCTTTTCAAGTTATTCAATTGCATCATTTAAAACTTTGTTAGTGAAGCGTCTTTTCCTCCAAAATCAAGTTCTGCAAAACTACGGAAGTTAAGATCGAGATAAAATTGACTTATAAATTTGTTTTATGATTTTATTTTGGTTTTTATATGCACAATATATTATACTACATGAATGAATTAAATTTGTAATCACTGTTTTAAAATCATTAATGGCCCATCTGGGCAACAGCTGTTACTAGAAA
>CABFPE010000632.1:68608-86279 GCA_900660155.1 Hofstenia miamia | reverse complement strand
TTACATAACAAACAGAGATTAAATTTGTCATTTCAAAATTGCATAATGTGATAGTTTATTTTGAGATTATGTTGAACTTTTTTTCATGCATGGTGTACAAATGAAACATATCTTCAAGTAGATTGCTGTATGAGACAGGGTAATAAATCACTGAGACTTCACTTGCTATACAGACAAAATCAAACCAACGCACAGTGTATTGTTGTGATTACAGAGTGCAGTGTATTGTTGTGATTACAGAGACAGCAAAACTAAATGCATTGCTATTCAAACATACAAAATAACTTCATTACCACTGTAATGGAAAGTTGAATGAATAGGGAGGCTTTTTCAAACATCAAAATATAAAATGCATAAACAGTCAAATCTAAAATAAATCGTTAATAAAACATACAAAAAATTTCATTACCATTATTGTGACGACTTGAACAACTTGGAGGCTTTTTTCAATCATGGATTAGAGGCATATATCAGACTTTTAATCTAAACAAATTATTAATTGTGATATATAGATTAATTATCATACTTTAGCATGAGGCAACTTAAACTTGGAGACATTTTCAATCAATGGAATGATAGTAAACAAAGCTAAACATTTTTATTAATTTATCATATGAATAAAACATACATATGTTTGTTGTGGTGGATTTAAACGTAGAGGCATTTTTCAATGATAAACACAAGTTTATGAATGACGGCAGACAGAGCTAAATATTTTTATAATGAATTTATGCATTAAAACACACATACATTTTTTGTAGTAGAATTTTTGCATGGAGACATGTTTTTTCTTTCGACAAAATGACGGAGCATCACAAATGACGGTAGATGGACAGAGCTAAAAAATTGATTTCTACATTCAAAATATACATACACCTTGTAGTGGTGGACTTTCATGTAAATTTATAGATAATTGGAGGGAAGCACACATTGTATGGAATGATGAGAAATATTTACAACAACAATAACATCTAAGCAAGTAAAACATTATTAAAAATAAATTGACCAATTCGATTACCATATACAGAAACTTGGAGCAACTACAGAGGCAGAGCGGGATAGCAGAGGCAATATTCATTCTCATGTGTCTAAACAATAATTATTAAAACACACAAAATAATTTTCATATACCTAAACGAGGTCTTTTGCTGCTGCTTGTAGATGGTTCATTTTTAGAGGCATCTTCTTGATTAGAGCATTTAATTGGTGATTGAGGAATATCTAAATGCAAAATTAGTGAAAAATACATGTAAATTCAGTCTATACCTTTATGACCATATGGCAAAATTTGGTAATGATCCACCAGATATCTCTTATAATCATAGGGTGTTAGCGCCACTTTATTCATCCTCTCAATAGAGATATTGTGGTTATGACTCCATATCATTACCATTTCTCACCACAGAATTTCTTCACCATCCAAAATTCATTTGAAGATGTTGAAATTCATGGTCTTCTTCACAATACCTGTAACCCCTTTTGCACTAGATTTAACATCAACACCCCCACTATTTGTACATATATATTGGACAGAATACATTTTCAATTTTAATGCCACCACCTGTGTTAGTATTCTGCAGCCAGCTCATCCTTCACCTTTAAATAAGTTTTCTTATTTGCCTCACTAAACAATGGTGAATCTTTTGGATAAATTGAAAAGTAAAAAAGGCTGGCTATTGCTGGCAATTCATCATACACATTTTTGCTCTTTATTTTATACAGGAGAGAGTCTGTGTTGCTGTATAATAGAGAAATTCGATTCTTAAATACCTCCTTCATGATATTATAGTGGAATCAAAACATTTGTAATTTGGACACATCTAAAATAGTTTGACCAATATAATTTGGCTTCATCCACTTGATCTCTTTATGCCATAACATGACCTACACTAGATTTTTGGAAATTATATTGAATGACTTGAATTCAGGCTTTTTAATCAATTTTTCAGCAGCCTCCTGATTATTGACAAACTTGACTACGCACTGTTTTCTGAGAGATTCCATTGTTTTACCAAATACTGCATTTAACATTAATTTATAAAAATTCTTTTCAAAGTCATTCTTGGCAGCTTTTCTTTTCATTGTATTTAAATCAATGTAGGGTTTTAAAAATTGTGATTGCTGGAACTGCAATGCTTTGTGGAATTTTGTCACTTTTAGACCCTGTGCAATATAAAATTTGAGAATCTCATAATGCACTACATATTCCTTTTTGTCAAAAAATGTCTGCATTAATTTTGGCACTTTTCCTGTCTTTAAACTTAATGTGGTTTTTATATGTTTCTGGTATGGTGACAGCAATTTATCATCCACACACATTTTATGTGGTGCCAACAGATAATCAGAGTGTTCTCCATGCAGATGTGATGGATAATGCAGGTCAACCATAACCAGATAGCCTCTGACTGCCTCTAATGGTGTAGCAAGTATATTTTCTAGACTCTCATCTGTCCAGCATAGGCCTCCAGTGGGTAAAAACTCACCCATAGAAGCTCCATAGAGTGAATTCATGTCTAAAAAGAGAGAATATGTGGAGTCTTTCCCACTGTTGTAACCCTCCACCATTGGGTTATTTGCTTCAAAATAATGATTTGAAAACACCCCACACTTGCCTCCTCTAATCCCAGATTCAATAAATTCTAATTTATCCAGATTGGCAATGGGGTCCAATGATGTCTTTGTATATTTTAGCATTGCATTCCATCTGTAATTGGAGGCTGTAAAGAAATGCACAGGGTCAAGCTTGTAGGTTTCCATACTTTCCAAACTAAATTCTCTAATTACATTGCCAAGTAAGAGAGTGTCTGCAAACAAATAATTGTCATGGTAGTCTTTGAGCTTCTGACAGCCTCCTTTTACCCAGGTATGTTCCTGATCAAAGTCCAACTCCTCTTGTGTTATCAAAATCTTCCCAGTCAATCAGTTCTTCCAGTGGACCAAGTCTGGAAGCTTTGTATTGTTAAATTTCTCAAAACTATCTAAATAATCATAACATAGCACACCTTTGCCTCTGCTGAATGCGTCCTTTCACGGTTGCCATGTAGAATTGTGGGCTGTGATTTTACTAGTAACTAATTGACTCTGCAGAAGGTTTAACATAGGAAACAGCAGCCCCAATTCTGGGGAAACAAGTAAAGAGAAAATAAACTAATATAAAAACAATTGTAGTTCATCCAAGTACTTGATATGATACTTTAGGTAACTCCAAGATGACCAACTCACATGGCTTCCAGCCTAAGCAAAGTCTTCAGGAACGTTGTAGTGCTCAACATAATGTATGGTGCTACCCTATTTGTCTCACTTGTTAATTTCTATCTCATAGGCAAAATAAACATCTCATTTTCATTGTTATCTCTCAGCTCACTAAATAATAGTCTGTAATTGCCAGACATTCACGCTAGCCAACAGCATGGTATCATCACAGTGTAAGAAAGTATAGGTGCATGTACATGTTGAACATTAAACAAAAGTTTTATTATTGCCATATATGTAACCATATCCATAACCTAATAGGTCCACAATTTGAGCTGGTAAGATCTTGTCAATCCCCAGGAGCTAATGTTGCCCTGTACTTTGGAAAAGCACTCCCAAATTGTTTCCGCACTTAAGCAATTATTTTCATATTCAAAACAATAATCAAATCACAGAAGAGAAAGCAAACAGTAATTGAGGCTAGATAAACTCTATTGACCTTTCTCAACATTGTTTCTCAATTTATACAATTTCAAATAATTACCTGTCTTTGTTTACAACTACAGTTAATCACAAGATAGTCATGTCATTGATTTTCCCTTGCAAATTAAATTTGAGCAACATATTTAGCACCACTCTAAATGGACATAAAAAGATAACTAACTTTCGTAAACCCACGCTCGAAAAATTAAATAACTACGTCATGATGACGCCAATACAGTCGATTTAAAATTGAATAATAATCAAGACAATTTCCCTGAGTGACTCTACACGCCCCCCTTTGCTCAAATTAATTCTGTGGCAGTAGGTGGAGAGTAGGACCTGAGACTATTTGTTGAGTGGCTCTGACCATTTCCATGGCTAATTCTCCTTCCCATTCTTTTAATTCAGCATACTGAGGCTCACGTGAGAGTTGCATTAAGACCTCTCTCTGAGTAACAAGTTTATCTCTTAACTTGAAGTATTGTAGAGTTGGCAATCTATCACTGATGGGACAATTCTTCTGTAGATTATTTAGATGGCGAGTGAATGTATCATAGAATCTTTCATATAGGCGAAATCCTTTCAATGCAATCATTAACATCATCACTGCATCTGTGTCAGACATGTGAGCATCCTTGTTGAAAGAAGTATGTATGGTACTTCGCCAATATAAACAACTAATTCCTTCAAGCATTTTCGAGTTGTAGCATATGATTGAATTTATTTTTGGACGTCTCTCTGCATCAATTATAAAAGGCATTATATCAATTGAACAATTTAACTTTTTGGTATTGTAAGTCCATCTTAATTGATTCTGCGTTTCTTCAGAAATATTATTGTGAATGTAATGTACTGCTCAAGGTGTAGCTATGAAGTAAGGATGTAGTGTTTCTTTGCCAACTTTAGACATCTTCTTTTTTCTTTCTTCTGTCTTCCTAGATCTTACTGTTGAAGTGACTGTAGGGGAGCTAATAGAAGTTGAGGGGGCTATCAAGTCACTCATTGGGGAGGTATATACATTTTGTAAAACACTAAATGGGGTATGTATGTTTTGAGTTTTAAGAGTTTGTGAGTTTTTATGTGCCAGCTCTGTTTGCACATGTGGAGATACGTGTCTCCCCACATAGTAGCAAGATGAGGATGGTGTCATTGCTGTCTGCTCTCCTAATCATGGAGCTACATGTCACCCACACGGGATAGGACTCTGCTCAGCACCTTCATGTCATCCTCTTTTGTTTTCACACGCCTCATCAAGCGGAGATACATGTCTCTCACGCCTAGATGAGGATGTGCCATCATTTCTGCTAACCTCCATTTTCTTTCTCACTTGTCAATGGGGTGGAGGAGCTGGTGACTCTCTTTTTTCTTTCCTATCAGTATCATTCCTAAACATATCTATAAGGTTAAGGTCCCAAATATTGGGATCATAATTTTGATCAACTAACGTGGCTTCCAGCCAAAGCGGAGTCTTTAGAAAACAGAAACAGTTCAGTGCTCAATTAGTGCATGGTATTACCCTATTTGTCTCACTTATTAATTTCTATCTCATTAGAAGAGTAAATCTCATTTTCATTGTTAGTTCTCAGCTCACTAAATAATAGTCTGTAATTACAAGACATTCGTGTTAGCCAATGGCATGGTATTATCACAGTGTAATCAATTATAGGTGCATGTATGTGTTGAGTTTCGAACGAGAGATTTATTATTTCCTTAACCGTACCCGTATCCGTAACTTAGTGAGTCCACAATTTGGGCTGGAAGATCTAATGATCCCCCAGG
Organism: Hofstenia miamia; assembly: GCA_900660155.1. Taxonomy (NCBI): domain Eukaryota; kingdom Metazoa; phylum Xenacoelomorpha; order Acoela; family Hofsteniidae; genus Hofstenia; species Hofstenia miamia. The sequence continues at coordinate 80,825 of CABFPE010000632.1, read as the reverse complement.
AGCTACGTGTCGCCCTGTACCTTGAGAAGGCACTCCCAAATTGTCGCCGAGCTTAAGCAATTATTTTCATACTAAAACAATAGATAAAGTAACAGAGAGAAAAGTAACAGTATTTGAGGATAGACAAAATCTATTGACCATTTTCTACAAGTTTACTCATTTTATACATGGTTAATAATAAATAACTACCTGCCTTAGTTTACAATCAAGTTTAATCGTTCATGTTATCAATTTCCCTCGCAATTCAAATTACATTTGAGCAACATATAGCACCTTCAAGGGGACATGAGTTCCTTCGTAAATCTGAGGTCGAAACATAATTCTGACGTCATAGTGACGTGATACAAAAAGAAATAAAATTCAACTAAATAATAAACACGAATTTCCCCGAGTGACTCTACAATATGCTACATTTAAAAAATGATGTATACTATACAATAATTAATACCTTTGTACATCTTAGAGGTAAGTATGTTTTTAGAACTGCTGAAATTTTGTCTAGCAACATTACTTTATTTACTTTACCAAAAGAAGTGTGGCCTCCAAAAACAATAAGATTTGCAGTGGTTTGTGAAAAATCAAAAGATGTTTATGTCGAAATTAGTAAATTTGGTGAATTGTCTGTACACAATTTAGTACTAGAAGAAACATTTGTTTTATTAAGTAATGTATATTTTGACACCACTGATTTGTTTTGGAATGATATTGAATTAAATACTGACAACAGTGATAATATTAAAGGAATGGAATTTGATACCGAATTTAAAAACACTTATAATTCTGATTTGCAACATTGTCAATATAAGGTAATTGGTACACAAGTTTTCTTTAGAGGAATATGCCAAAGGGGTATGCACAACTTGAAAAAGCGTGCAAATATAATTAAAATTAATCAGGAACTTGCATATAGTTTAGAATATAATAAATTATTATTTGGACTAGCTACATCTAATGGTGTAATTCGGTGTGATATTTCACATGAGAATGGTCCGTTTTGGCTGTTTGCAAGTGACACAGGGCCTATAAAATGGATTAGTTTGCAAAATTTGACATATTTCCTCCCAAAAACAAATTATTGAAATTAATTTTTTCTAATCTCTTAAGGGTAATCATATAACCTGGAAAAATTTTTTTCATTTTCCTTATATAGAAATGAGTAAAAGAGTTAAAATTGTAAGTGAACCAATTATACTGAAAACAGGTAATAATACCAAAACAGGAGAAATTGAAAAAACTTATCAAGTGCAATCTATGGGTTGTTCTAATGAAACAAGGAAACGTGAATTAACCAGTCCAAAAGAAGTTATAAAATATGTAATACATAACTTTAAAATGCAAAAACTTAATTATCCTAAGTTAAATCCTGTGATTCTCAAGTCTTGTATAGCTTACCAACGTCTTTATATGGTTAATTTTGAAAAGAACATATCTATAAATGATATATTAGATCAATTTGACCAGGAAATTGGTTTGATTGGTCCAGGAGAAGGATGTTTAACAAACCTATTTGAATATTTATTTGGAACTATTCAATGTTGTCATACATATTCAATCCTCCATGTTTGTTAATATACATGTGTAGATCACACATTACACTTGTTTGCATACATTACATTGCATTTTGTTAATATACATGGCTATATCACACATTACACTCACTTGTATACATTACATGTAAAGACTACACAATGCAATTTCAAACCACTATAACACTTATTGTGTTTTCCATAATTTCAAAAAGCTTACACATACAATGTTTACAGTATAAATGGGGAACTTTCAAAAAACCGCATTTCATTTTTGTCAATATACCCTATTAACATGTTTATTGTATCATGATTTTTAAACTGCATTTTGTAATATCACGCTAATGACTATTTTCCATGTTTTTTGTATAAAGACACAAACATGCCAGGACTACAATATCATTTTCAAGAGATACCCTATTTTTCCATTGTAAAATTCACATGTTTAATTCGTTTTGCTAGGAAATATTTCATTCCATGTGTAATACATTATAAAACCATCCTACATTTTTTGCAAAGAGTAAAACATGGGTTGTGTATAAAACAGAAATTTGCTACCTAAATTATGCATGCAAAAATCTTATTAATTTAATTTATGCACAAACATTAAATATACAATATTAATATATTAGTTTTTACATGGCAATATTTTCTTTACACCTCTTTTTGGTTTGCATGATTTTTTCAGGTTGTACACACTTGCTGACTGATTCATCTTTTATTGACTTTTCCACATTGTTCACTTTTTGTGCATGTTTATACACTGATACACATTAATCAACTTTTCCATGTTTTTTCACTCTTACTTGCTTTTTAAATTGTTATATGGCTGCATACATTGTACATGGGTTTTCCGAATTTCACAGCTTTTCTAGACTTACACACCATTGTTCAATATTATTTGGTTTATAAGCCTTGTTTACGTGATTGTATGCGTCACGGGGTGTTACACTTTTCAATTGTTTTATATCGCCAAATTCTCACATTTCCATGATATGTACCACTCTTGTTCTAAACATATAAACTTGAAAATCCATGTAGCAGGAGATTCATTAAATTCAATAGCAAAACATCTAAAATCATTTTAAGTTTGTAATTCACAATATTAGTTAAAAAAATTATTATGTCAAAATAATTCTAGTAAGTCAATTGTAGCAATAAAATAAAAAAGGTTAACTAAAAACTATTTTGTACAAATATTTCCATTCAATCAGTTACAGGTTAAACAAAAGTGATTAAAACAATTTAAGTTTTAAATAACATTCATATTTTAGTTTTAATCAAAAAATGTGTGCATTGGAAAAACAAAACCTAAATGTAAATAGATTCGTAAATCAAAAACATATATAACCAGATAAAACATTAATGTGAAAATTTGCTATACACTCTCTCTATTTTGTATTCCCCTCATCTGGTTTCATACAATCACGTTTTTACTCCAAACCATGTCCAGTTGAAAAGCTATTAATACACTATCTGAGAAAAATGTGTCCACCCTTCTTCTTTCATGAGAGAATACAGTTGATAGTTAAAAATCATTATAATTAAATAATTCCATTCACTCAATTGCAATAAATTAAAAAATTCGATTATACACAATACTCAAAAAAATATTAACCCATTGAAACTAATTTAAAAAGGAAAAACATGTACAAAGAAAATGGAGGTAGACACATAAAACCATTAATACATAACATCACTCATCCCAAAAACATATATGCTGGAAGAGGAAATGCAAAAAACGCTGGAGGAGGAAATACAAAAATGTTTATAGACATAAGCTGGGAAATGAATTATTGCAGACACATACAATGTAAAAAGCTTAAAACCATCATTTTATTTAACCAAATAAAACACATTGTTTAATACAAAAAAAGGTGTAAAAATAGTTGAATATATAGGATAAAATATTGAAAAAGTATATGTAGCTTACCTATCTGATATATTCTTTTCTGGTTGAAGGTGTTACCAAACTTGCTCACATTGGTGTTAAAGCAACATCAAACCGGGGGTGCATTCAATCTCTGATGTGTCAAGTCAACTATAAATCCTGTGCAATCATGATTTTGGCATTTAAATGAAATTCAGTTGAAGCCATCCACTCGTGGTTTCTTGAACCTTTTGACATGTTAAGTAAATTAGAGAAGAATTCCCAGCAATCTATTATGAATTGCAAAAAGTTTCAATTCTCTACATGTAAAAAACATTCTCCCTTCCACACACGCAAAAAATACAGATGTGTGCAATACACACAAATAGAAAAATTTAAACAAAATATTAAATGTAGCAAAAATCAGTTTGTATAGTAGTAATGGCCAAGTGAAGGAGATCACACAAAAACGCTTCTGATTGGTCGAGAGCTTATGACGTCACACAATTGTCTAAAAGCAGAATAAAGATGCTTTTAAAGTAAAATTATCCATACCAAGTTGTATGTCTTCTCAAAAGCTCCTAGCAACAATAACAGCTAAATTGGATTTCAAATGCAAATTCAACCTTCTGCTTTATGGAGTATGTTGAGAGAAAGCATGTACAATATATTGTAAAAAACATGTGCAAAACTCCAAGTTAATTAGAGAGAGAGAAATGACTACCACTGTTTTCTTTGCAATTATACACGCACACAGTGGAGGATTGAGTGTATGTGACTTGAGGCGAAGTTAATCAACATGTACAAAGGCAATTTCAGTTATCAAACAATGCATTAGATAGCAATAGAACACACATCTCAGTGAAATGTTTATGGCACTTTAGCGTAGAGACATTCTTCAATTGATAAACCACAGAAAATCATAATTAGTAGCAAACACACCTAAATATGGTTGTTAATTTATTACATGTGTAAAATTCACATACCCTTGTTGTTGGAGGCATTTACATAGAGAGGCATCTTTTTTGTTCAATACAAGTGGGGCATCATAAAATAGTGACAAACAGCTAAATATTTCCATTAACTTCTTATAAATTAAAATGATTATACTTTTTACAAAGGAATTTTCACATGGAGGCATTCTTTTTTCATTCTAACATGGAGACATTCTTCAATTTATAAACCACAGAAAATCATAATTAGTAGCAAACACAGCTAAATATGGTTGTTAATTTATTACATGTGTAAAATGCACATACACTTGTTGATGGAGGCATTTACATAGAGAGGCATCTTTTTCATTCAATACAAGTGGGGCATTGTAAAATAGTGACAGTCAGCTAAATATTTCCATTAATTGTATTATATGTCTAAAATGATTATATTTTTGTTATAGTTGAGTTCAGCACAGAGGCGTTTTTTCAATTGATAGAGTATGATAAAGTGACAAGAGGCGGAGCTAAATATTTCCATTAATTTTTTATTTTACATTAAAATATACATATGCCTTTGTTGTGGTGGAAATTTAACCCAGAGGTGGACTTTGCACAAACACATGGATGAATGAATAGAAGGAAATGCAATGTATGGAAATGATGAAAATTATTTACAACATCTAAGCAAGTAAAACATTGCTAACAATAAATTCACCAATTTCATTTACCATATACAGAAACTTGGAGCAAGTATGGAGTCAGAGCAAGATGGCAGAGGCAATTCACTATCACGGATCTAGGAAATAATTATTAAATTTGTGTGCAAAATAATTTTCATATACCTAAACAAGGTCATTTGCTGCTACTGCTTGTAGATGGTCCATTTATAGGGCATTTAACCAAAGGTTGTGGCATATCTAAATGCAAAATTAGTGAAAAATACATTTAAATTCAGTCTATACCTTTATGAGCATATGGCAAACTTTTGTAATGATCCACCAGATATCTCTTATCATCATAGGGTGTTAGCGCCACTTTATTCATCCTCTCAATAGAGATATTGTGGTTATGACTCCATATCATTACCATTTCTCACCACAGAATTTCTTCACCATCCAAAATTCATTTGAAGATGTTGAAATTCATGGTCTTCTTCACAATACCTGTAACCCCTTTTGCACTAGATTTAACGTCAACACCCCCACTATTTGTACATATATATTGGACAGAATACATTTTCAATTTTAATGCCACCACCTGTGTTAGTATTCTGCAGCCAGCTCATCCTTCACCTTTAAATAAGTTTTCTTATTTGCCTCACTAAACAATGGTGAATCTTTTGGATAAATTGAAAAGTAAAAAAGGCTGGCTATTGCTGGCAATTCATCATACACATTTTTGCTCTTTATTTTATACAGGAGAGAGTCTGTGTTGCTGTATAATAGGGAAATTCGATTCTTAAATACCTCCTTCATGATATTATAGTGGAATCAAAACATTTGTAATTTGGACACATCTAAAATAGTTTGACNGATAGTCTTGATAGATTTTTGCACATTATTTTGTACAGGAGAGAGTCTGTGTCTCTGTATAATAGGGAAATTTGATTCTTAAATGCCTCCTTCATGATATTATAGTGGAATTGAAACATCTGCAATTTGGACACATCTAAAATTGTTTGACCAATATAATTTGGTTTCATCCACTTGATCTCTTTATGCTGCAACATGACCTGCACTAGATTTTCGGAAATTATATTGAATGACTTGAATTCGGGCTTTTAATCAATTTTTCAGCAGCCTCCTGATTATTGACAAACTTGACTATGCACTGTTTTCTGAGAGATTCCATTGTTTTCCCAAATACCACATTTGACATTAATTTATAAAAATTCTTTTCAAAGTCATTCTTGGCAGCTTTTCTTTTCATTGTGTTTAAATCAATGTAGGGCTTTAAAAATTGTGATTGCTGGACCTGCAATGCTTTGTGGAATTTTGTCACTTTTAGACCCTGTGCAATATAAAATTTGAGAACTTCATAATGTACTCCATATTCTTTTTTATCAAAAAATGTTTGCATTAATTTTGGTACTTTCCCATCTTTAAATTTAATGCAGTTTTTATATGTTTTTGTTATGGTGACCAGAGTTCATCACCCACACACATTTTAGGCAGAGCTAATGGATAATCAGAGTGTTCTCCATGCAGATGTGATGGATAATGCAGGTCAACCATAACCAGATAGCCTCTGACTGCCTCTGATGGTGTAGCAAGTATATTTTCTAGACTCTCATCTGTCCAGCATAGGCCTCCAGTGGGTAAAAACTCACACATAGAAGCGCCATACAATGAATTCATGTCCAAAAAGAGAGAATATGTGGAGTCTTTCCCACTATCATAACCCTCCACAATTGGGTTATTTGCTTTAAAATAGCAACTTGAATAAATGCTGGACATGCCTCCTCTAATTCCATTTTCAATAAATTCCAGCTGATCCAGATTGGCAATAGGGTTCAATGACGTCTGTGTGTACTTTAGCATTGCATCCAGCTATAATTTGAAATTGTGAAGAAGTGCACAGGGTCTAGCTTGTACATTTCCATGCTCTCCAATCTAAATTCTCTAATTACATCACCAAGTAAGAGGGTGTCTGCCTCTAAATAATTATTATGGTAGTCTTTTAGTGTTTGAAAGCCTCCTTTTACCCAGGTATGTCCCTGCTCAAATTCCAGTTCTTCCTGTGTTAGAGATGTTTCCCCAGTCAATCAGTTCTTCCAGTGGACCAAGTCTGGAAGATTTGTATCACCAAATTTCTTGAAACTATCTAAATAATCATAACATAGCACAACTTTTTCTATTCTGAATGCCTCTGCTTTTTAATCATCTATGCCTGCATGTAAAAATTTATAATTATTACTGCCAATGTTCTTTGTTAGGTTGGAGAGACTATCTGTTATAAAGTGATAAGAGTCTAGAAATCGTAATTCTTCATAAATATTTTTGTTACATTATTTTTATCAACAAAGGTTGAGACAGGAATTGATAAACTAAGTGACAACATGTTTTCACTAGTGAAGGGAATACAACTTAATTTTTCACCTTCCTTCAATTTTAAAATTTTTAATAAAATATGGAAGACATAATGGGAGGCATTGTGTGCAAATATGGGGGTGAAATTGGGTGATCTATGCAAAATATTACAGTCACTATGTGCAACACCTCTAATTTTACCCCTATAGTGACAATAGTCTATTACTTTTTTCAAAGTTGCCTCAAATGGTTTTTTGCAAAATACACAGAATGTTGCATTTGCCAGCATTCTTGTTCATTCACCATGTGTAATTTGAAGTGTGTGATTTTTCTGCTTTGCCTCAAACACATCATACGGAATTTTTCTAAGGTGGTTCCATGCATTCTGCATGCATTACTCACCAGAAAAGACTTTGGAAGAAAGCAGCTAGTTTTCCATCATTGTTGCAATGCATATGCCCAAAGGTTTCTGCTTTACTTCTTGCATTATACACTGTTTGATGGATTAAGTAGAGAACCATAAACCTTTTCAGAAATCGTTTCTATATCAAATGTGGTCATTAATGGTACATAGTTTTTCGTCCCATAATTTTTAAACTTAATTTTTTCCAACTGACTGGGGAATGTAATTTCAGGTTCAGTGGATCCATTGCATTTCTTCTGGTGCCTCTCAAAATTTTCCTTCACATGGAAGCCAGACAAACATTTTAGGCAGGCATTCAAATTCATTATGGCCACATAATGACTATTTCCACCTTCTTCAATTAATAATAAATTTGCATTTTTTTCATAGTCCTTCTCTGATACATACGCAGGAACCAAACTCTGATCACTAAAATTTAAAGTGTAAACATTGACCTTTATTTTGTTGAGGTACTCAAACACACAGACGTCATTTACAGAGAGCAGGAAAGATAGACCATTAACATTTAAGACACCCTTAAGCTTGTTTAAAAGAGTTACTCTATTTCTATCTTTAACTTCTGGGTGTAGACATGCCAAAATTGCATACAAAAAGCACTCATTTGATTCGCCACTTTTTGGATTTGCATGGAAATGGTTCTTCTTTAGATAATCTGGTAGTGGGATAAATGTGCCAGCATGGGTTGGTCTATACTTGGTGATACATAGCCCTACATTGTTTATATTTTTAACAATCCACCCTGATCCATTATTTGCATAAATGATAATGTAATTTGCAATGTTCATTTATCATGCAGGAATATGATGCCTCACAAAGTCCTGTATGAAGCATGGATTGCTGGTTTGCTTGTAGGGTGCAAAATGACTTGCTTCTCTTCATCTCCATCTGTTCATGATAGTTTGACCTCAGAAGTTAAATAAACTTTGGCAGAGTAATGCTTGGCCACGTCTTCTTTAATAATTTTTGTAATAGATGAGTGGGCAAGGTGAAATGGTGAATAAATGTCCAATGCATTTAAAAGCTGGCTCACAAAACAGGCAAAGCTCTCCTTACACACTGTATTAGTATTATGCAAATTAATCTCATTGATGGAAGGTGGTGCTGATCATTCATGAACAACTGTAACATGCTCAGAAAACAATTTCTCATTATGGAAAAATAATTTGCATTCAGTGCATAGATACACCCGTGAATTTTTATGTTTCCTATTTATATGAACTTCTAATGCATGGGTTTTTGGGCTAGTATATGTACAATGAGCACATTAAAAAATGAGGGTTTGACCAACACTGCTTGTAGAACTAAATTTAAAAATTTTTAGCAAAGTGGGAGTGGAAGGATGATTGATATATTTAAAGAGTAGTATGCATTTTTTTGGAAAAAGTATTTACATTGGTGATGGCTTACTCAATGCAAAAACACACTAATTTTTTTCATCACAAATATGTATAACAACATTACAGGTGAAAATGGCAATGCATTGTAATCAATAATAACCAGATAAAAAATCATATAAAATGCATGCATTATTTAAAACACATTTAAATTAAGCTAAATAAATCAGTGGTAACACCTCACATTATTTAAAACTCTTTTAAATAAAATTATGTTTAACTAAATAAATAACATCTTGTAATCACCCCAAAAAAACCGGGGTGTTAGATAAAAAATTAACAGTGTAATGTAAAATACATATTTATGCATGCACATGTAATATTAAACAATATCAATAATGATAACTCTCTCATTATTTACATTTTAAAAGAGAGAGATGAGAATCTTATAGCATGTTAACTTAATTAAACTGCAAATGAGGAGACACACAATGTTCTATAATAAATGGAAAGTATAAAATGACATTTTAACAAAATAAATTGAGTATTCACCCAAAGGCATTATTTAAAATAAAATTAAATTAAGTGATAACACCTTTTATTTTTAAAAACTCTTTGACAGTGTAATGCAAAATAGATATTTATGCATGCAACAGTACAAATAAACAATCAATAAAAAATCAGATAATACACACACATGTTTAAACAAAATTACATTTTAATAAATAAACAAGTGTTACAATTCTGTAAGAGTGTGGATTTAGAACATTAATTAAAAATCAGTAATTGTTTTCAACAAAATTGCAAATGTGTAATATTTTTAAAAAATAAATAATAGCTAGGAAATAGCCATGTGACAATTAAAATAATTGCTTTCAAATTAAAAAAAACATTGACAAGAGTATTGAATTATTTAAATTGTAAAAAATCTATTGTGTTTTTTTAAAAAAACATAAAAGATGGCAAAAACAATTTTCAAAATAAGAAAAACATGCTATATTGATACTCACATGTTTGAAGCATTTTCAGGCATCACAGTTTTTTGAGTTGATGATGTAGGTGTTTGCTTGACATCACAGGACCCTGTTTGGTTGTCATAACTAGTCATTGTCTGATCAATCTGGTTCTCAAAATTTTGTGACCACACGTCAAAATTTTCTTGTTCTTGTTCTTCTGGGATATTATTGAAGCTAAAAAAATTTTTATAATTACAAAAATCATTACAAATTTTTCTAGATTAAAATTTAAAATATAATTTTAAGAATATAATAATTTGCATTGTAAAAATATCGTATTTTAACAAATGTTTTTAGATAAACAGAAATTTCTGATTTGTTTTTATAAAAGGTTTGCACTGATAAAAATGTGAATTACATATTTTGAAATATTATAACATAAAAAACTGATTAATAATTTGTTACATTGTATAATAAAAATTCTTAGATAATATATTTTACAAAAGAATGTCTTACATTGTCTTGTCAAAGCAAATTTCTGAGTTGCTTTTATAAAGGGTTTCTTCTATGATGTGCTCATATTTGGCATTCCAGCTGGCTAAGAAATCACATATGTTGCTAGAACTCATTTTCTTTTAAAAAGCAGAATGTTGAAATAAAAAATAGTTTTAACCAAAGTTGAAATGATAATGAACAATGATAATAAAAAGTTTAAATGTGGGAGACATCGAGTATTGATTGGATGGAGAATATCCAATTAGTGAAAAGTAAAATCAATTAAGGAAAACTTTTGCAATAAAGTCAATTCATGGTATGTACAAATCTCAAGTAGGTGAGTTTATGCAAAAAAAGCTTTTAACTAATTTGATATGTTGACAGATTCTCCAAGAAAAGCTTTTAAAATGTTGAGTTTTCATGTGATTGACAGGTTCTCTTTGTGGGATTTTGGATGTGGTAATAAAATGGTTTTAAATTGAGTACACATGAATGTGAAAGATTAAAAGCTTCTGTCAAAAACATCTCTAAAGTGTTTCTAGGCATTTTTTAGCAAAAATTTAAGCATGGTGGTAATTCTTTACTTAGCCCTGAATCATGTAAACAGATTCTCAGCTCTTAGCATAGTGTTAAGTAAATCTATAAGCACATAGATACAATATGTTATGGGGAAACCAGAAATTTTATAATCTAAAACATGATTCTTTATAGGAGAAGGTGGAAATGGTAAATTGATATTAAGATAAACTAGATACATGGGTGTACACAAAACAGATATTTTATTATGTTCTAACAACATTTTGTGGGTTGGCAAATGAATTAACCAGGTTAGTTGATGTTTGGATCAAAAGGAATTAAGTTATTTTTGATTGGTTTATATGCTAAAAGTTTGTAAAAAATAACCTGTGATTTGAACACTTTTTTCAATTTTTAAATTTGGCAATGACTCCAAAAGATACGCAGAGCAAACAAGATGAACTCTTGCACCCCAAAAAATTTGTTTTAAAGCCAGTATTACCAAAGACCATGTATTCTGTAAACACCATGTGTAATGTAGTTAAACTGGAGATGGTCAACTCCCTTAATGCAATTTCCAAAGAATTAAAAATTGGTGAGTGGCAAAAAATACATAACACATATAGCCTTCAGACAAAGTATGGCCCTGCAGTAAAAATTATACTGGAAAACAGCAACTGCTTCTTCCTACCTAAATGTTATGCAGAGAATGCTACAGGAGAAAAACATAAGATGTTTAACAGACTTAAAATTCAACGTGGCAAGGATAAACCATCAATATATCCAGGTGGCAATGCACAAACTGTATTTAGATTTAGTGTGTAAAAAGTATTTTAGAATAAATATATATGTGTCATTGATTTTTATTTTAATTGTTAAAAATTAGTACTTACTAGTGAAACAAAACAGCTCAATTTAAGAAACATGTTTACCATTTGCTTAAATTACAAGATCAATTATATCTAATGTGTTTATTACAAACTGGATTATTTATCATTTTGCTTAAAATATAAAAACAAAAATGGAGTAAATATAAATTTATAGAAGAAATATTATTATTAACAATACAATCTTAATCAAAAATAGAAGCTTACCATGAATATAAACACTGGTTTGAGAAATATTTTTCCAA